>JAVSCE010016589.1:0-254359 GCA_032199065.1 Smutsia gigantea
AACATTGTGTTAGCTAACACTTGCATCATGTCACATAATTACCATTTTTTTGTGTGTGGTTCTTAGCAACTTTCAAGTGTATAATAGAGTATTATTAACTATAATTACAATGTTGTGCATTAGAGCTGTGTTCATCCCATAACTGGAAGCTTGTACCTTTTAACCAATATCCCCTCTTCTCCCTGGTCCCTGGCAACCACCACTCTCTGTTTCTATGAGTTCAACTTTTTTAGATGCTATATTTAAGTGAGAACATACAGTATTTGTCTTTCTCTGTTTCACTTCATATAATGTCCCCAGGTTATATCCATGTTGTTACAAACGGTAGAATTTCCTTCTTTTTATGGCTGAATACTGTTCCACCATATATTTATATATCACATTTCTTTGTATCCATTCATCTACTGATGGACACTTAGGTTTTTCCATGTCTTGGCTATTGTGAATAACGGTGCAATGAACAGAGGGGTACAGATATCTCTTCGAGAGAGTGATTTCATTTCCTTCAGATGTGTACCCAGAGGGGGGGAAATTGCTGGATCACGTGGTTCTTATATTTTGAATTTTTTGAGAAACCTCTAAACTGTTTTCCATAGTGGCACCAATTTACTGAGGATATTCTTGATGGGCAAATCTCTCTCATTCACGTGGTGGTCTTGTGCCACTGCTCTCATCACCTCATCACCGCTGTTTGTGCTCTGGCAGAAGGGAAGCACAGAGGGTTGCTCACATTCTTTTGGCCAGAGGTCAGTCACGTGGGCCTGCCTGGTTAAAGGGAGGCTACGGCATACAGTCCTGTTTGTGTCTGTGGAAATTAGAATGTTAGTTTGATGGTCAGCCAATTTCTGCCATGCCTTTTTTTTCTTTTTTCTCTTCTTTCCTTTTCTGTTGATTCCTTTTCTCTTCTTTCCTCCCTCCTTTCCCTTCCCATCCTTTCCTTTTCTTTCTGTCCTCTAATGTGTCTACAGAGAAACTAGGCCTTGTAAACACTAAGCAAAAGTTTTGTTTTAAAAATTATAATATTTACCGTCTAGAAGAAATTAGGACTGTGATCATCTTTATCTGACATATTTAATTTAGAATAATACCCTCTAGGTCTACTCATGTTGCCACAGATGGCAGGATTTCTTTCTTTTTTATGGCTGAATAATATTCCATTTTATGTATGTACCACATCTGTATCCATTCATCTGTTGATGGGCACTTACCTCTATGGCTGCTTCCGTATCTTGTCTATTGTGTAAATAATGCTGCATTAAACATAGGAATGCATCTATCTTTTCAAATTAGTGATTTTGTTTTCTTTGGGTAAATTCCCAGAGTAGAATTTCTGGGTCATATGGTAGTTCTATTTTTAGTTTTTTGAAAAACCTCCATTCTGCTTTCCATAGTGGCTGCACCAGTTTACAATCCTACCGTCAGTGCACAAGTGTTCTCCATTCTTCCTGTCCTTGTCAATAATTGTTCATTTCTTGTCTTGTTGATGTGTGTGCGGTGATACTTCATTGTGGTTTTGATTTACATTTTTCTGATTAGTAATGTTGCACATGTTTCCATGTGTCTGCTAGCCATCTGTATATATTTGTGGAGAACTATTTCTTGCATGGAGTTGAGCAAATGGTGAAACTCATATAACCTTCATTCATAGCCTATTTTCTAGAAGCTAAAAGATTTCTTTCCACTCTGAGCTTCTGGAGGTAAGTAATAAATATTTGAATCATAAATAAAAAAGTGCACAGATGCTTAGTAATCAAAATATTTTTCAGATCATTGCTATTTAAAAAATCTCTCCACAAACTTTTAATTTTCTTTTAATAAGCACTATAAACTGATTTTAGTCCTTTATGGTGGATATGTTAGGGTCAAATATTTTTGTTAGGTGATAAGCCAATAGTAACCTCAGTTATTTTAACCAAATTAGTTTCCTTTCATATAAGCCCAATTTACAATTAAGCTATTTTGGAAATAAAGACAACAAATAAAAATCTGTTTTAATCTTCATATCCTGAGCTAAGAAATAGAAGGACTAACTCATTTCACATCCTCATACTTATCTGCTTGAACTAGGAGTGCCAAAAAAGAATTTTCTCTTAACTCCATTTACATGTTTATTTCCTTGGCTCATTCCAAAAACAAGTTTAATGCAACACTGAAAAAATAAAATCTCCTCAATCTAACATCTAAACACCTTTTCATTTTGGTGGGCCTAACAAAATTAATAGATACTTATAGTCTTTACCCAGAGGCATTGGAAAATACAATCTCAATCATTAGATTCTGAAGATTGTTATATTTAGTAGAGATTTTACATGTATCTTATCATGTTCATAGTCTTTATAATAAGGCAGTCCTCATGTGTTTATAAGATAATACCTTAACCTAGTGTTATTATTGAAAAAAATGGTGTCTGAAAGCCAGAGTGCCTGCATTCAGATCCTAGCTTTTTCACTTAGTAGCTGTGTTACTCTAGGCAAGTTATTTCATCTCCTTGTACCTCAATTTCCTTATTTGAAAAATGGGATAATAATAGTATCTACCTGGTTCAGTTGTGTACATTAAAAAAATTAATATACATAAAACACTTGGAATGCATGACTCTGTGCTTTATATAAATTTCTGTCTTCCTATTATTATCTGGGGAATTGATTATTTCATAAAATATATGTTTTAGATAACTGAAGTTTATTCACTAAGTTTCAAAACTTCTATTTTCGAAGAAAATAGAGAGTAGAAAGCCAGTTTGCATGCTAAATGGATCCTATGTGACTCTTCTATCTTAGAGAATAAATGGAAAGATTCCATCTGGTGATTCAGAGACATCAATCATGATGACCATCAAAATGGAACTTTGTTTTAACTAAGTGATATTGAGTCAGGGTGATACTGAAATGATTAAGATGTTACGGGGTTTAGGGAGAGTGTTTTGCTCCTAAACTAGCTGATCCACACTGCGCTGCTGTTTCAATCCTCTAGCCATGTCCTAAAGGCCGTTGGCCTTCACTCTACTGGCCTAGGCTAGTACTCCTGCTTTGAAATTCGTGCTTCTCTTTTGCTATAGGTTGTAGGCAAGAAAACAGCCCAGTTTTCAAAGATGGTTTTTAAAATGAGAGACTAGGCATTACCCAGAGTGTTGGTTCTCCCCTGAGAATAAATGAGAACATGAGTGCATTTTTTCCTTATGGGTGAGGGTTGTTTCAGAACAGGGGTTGGCAAAGTAACTGCCAGTTGGCCAAATCCGGTTCTGTAAGTAAAGTTTAATTGGAACAGAGCCATATTTATTATTTGATATACTGTCTACTGCTGCTTTCACACCACAAGGGCAGAATTTAGCAGTTGCTGTGGAGACCAGATGGCTCAGAAAGCCTCAAGTATTTACTATCTGACCTTTTATAGAAAAAGTTTGCCAAACCCTTTTCTAAAGCTTTAAAGTCAGGCAGTCTGAAAAAAATGAGATGTTAATATGTTTAGTAGTCTCTGTTAACCTGCATATTCAATTACCTGTAGCACTGCCTTTCCTAAACATATGTTGGATAAACAAGAATTTATTGCAGCAGCCTGATGTTGGGTAAAGGCCAAGCGGCCCACAATAGCACATTTAGAACATTAAGAGGAGGCGAAAATGTGATTGTCAAGCAAATTTGTATGGGAATCTTCACTTTGGTATTTGTTGCTCTACTGTTATGAGCATATTATACGATGTAAAATTACGTAGCTTTCTGTTGTGTTCTGTAGAATTTTCTAGATTGTAGTGTTGCCAGTTAGTAGCTGCTTTTCCTATGTAATCATCCAATGTAAATATCTGTCATCTCATTTCTCAGAAACACCTATCTGTTCTTTATCTTTCTCCTTACACATATGTGTTCCTCACCTTTTCTGTGAAACACATTTTTTTTTTGAGTTTTCTAACATTGTATTATTCAGGAGCACTGCGCAGAAAAGGACACTGAACTTTGGCTTGAATTCTGATTTAGTCACTTTGTAGAAGAGAAGCCTCAGGAAAGTCACAGTCCCGCCCCAGCTTCAGTTTCCGTGGTAAAAGGGAGACAAGCTCTGCTTACCATATGCTGCAGGTTGAATATTGTGGCCCCTCGCCCCCCATTCACATGTTGAATCTTAATGCGCTGCATGATAGTGTTAGGAGGTGGGTCTCTGGGAGATAAGCCATGAAGGCAGCGTCCTAATGAATGGGGGGAGTGCCCTTATAAGAGCGGTCCCACGGCGCTCCCTAGCCCTTCTAACACGTGAGCACACCACGAGAAGTCGCCATCCGGAAAAGGGCCCTCCTCTGGCCATGCCGGCACCCCAGTCTCAGACTTCCAGGCTCCGGAACTGTAGGAAATACATTTCTGTTGTTTATAAGCCACCCTGTGTGTGGTATTTTGTCACAGCAGCCGGAAGGGCCTGAAATCGTCCGCAAGGGGGAACGCGTGCGACTAGGCACAGGCGAGGCCTCTGCGAGTGCGTAGTATTTCTTGTATCTTTAATAATGTTCTCAATTTGGCCCGGTTTCTTCTCATTTGAAGATGCATTTTTTTATGGAACAGAATATAAAATGGATTCTGCATGAACTAAAGTTGTCGCCCAGGGCTGGGTCTGAGGCTGCTGTGTGAAGCAGGTTGGGTGAGACAGCCTCACCACAGAGTATGTCTTCCTCGGGTGTGTGCTTTGTCATTCACTCTCCAGTGTGAAGCTTTATGCATTAGTGCGGACCTCCTGGGAAGTATGCAGAGAGAAAAAGAAAGATAACCGGGGAAGGGGAAAGGTACTGCTTGTTCAACACAAAAGTCTGAATAGAAGCAAATTACTGCTGGTTTATTTTAGCTACCGTTTTGGAAGGGAATTTGGTATGTGTATGGGAAGGTTGTTAATTTTTTAAAGATGAAAGAAGGCCCAGTTTGCTTTAATGAAAATAGACTCCAGTGCTGCAGAAATCAGAAGTCCTCCATGATGAGGCTGGTATAGAATTACTAAAGGATGAAGGGAACATATGTAGTTCCATTTTGTTTTTATTAGAGCCCACAAAGAAAACCAGCGATCTACTGGGCATAAGATATTTATACTTGTAAAAGATCACCCCACTTTTATAACTTAAAGGGAGGCTGATAGTTCAGCTTTGAAATGCATTTATGTCGAACATATTTCCTCATAATCTTGTTGTTTTCAAATGACTTCAAAATTAAAAACCTCTTTTGCTCAGGTAACTTGTCATTTCAATTCTTGTGACATTTAGAGAAAATACTTTAAAATTGTGATCTTGAATTTAGGTATATGGATGGGAAGTTTGTTTCAAACCCCCCAACCCTCTCCTTTTAATCTTTTGCTTATTTGGAGGGCAATTATCCAAGGCATCAGTGATTTCTGCTGTGTAACAAGCTACTCCAAAATGTAGTGTCTTAAAATGACAACTATTTATTATTCTCATGAGTGTACTGGTTAGCTGGGGGAAGTTCTGCTTATCTAAGCCAGAGTCTGATGATTTAGCTGGCCTTACTCATGCATAATTGTTGTCTAGCAGTCTAGGGTGTTGTTGATTGGGAAAACTCAGTGCCCTTCCACGTGTCTCTCGTCCCTGCTCTCGTCCCCCGAGCAGGGCCAGAGCAGGCGCGTTCTCATGCTTGTGCTTGGGGTCCAAAAGTAGGCAAACGCAGTCATTCTCCAGGACAGGATGCCAACACACGTGCTTTGCAGGATCTGTTCGTGTCACATGTGCTAATATCCCACTAGCCAAAGCAGGTCATGTTGGGACTCAGAAGGGACTACAAAGTTTTGGGTCAGAGGTGTAGATACAGGGAAGCTATACAGTGGGGCTTCAATATACCAAATGTCATTTCACTCTTTCTTTCTACCTTAGTCTCCATTTCAGCAGTTTCACTGTTCATTGTGCTGCTACAAACCAAGCAGGAAAACAAACAGACCAACCCAAACTCTACCTAGTTATTTGTCAGCACTTGTTTTTAAGGTTTGGTGAGGGAGTAGCTTGTCATCACAGGCTAAAATAAAATTTTACTTTATTTCCTTATGCCCCCCACCCCTCACTTTTAACCAAATGAAGCACCATAAATTCTTACACAGTGAAGTTAGTTCTTCTTTAATTCTGTCTCTATCCTTGAGCCTCTAGTCTGTCTCCAACTAACTCCAGTATTTGGGGCCAATATTCTAGCAGCACTTGGAGGGCTTTGGTGGGTGGGTTTGTGTGTGTAGTTAGTCTTGCTTTTTCATGTTCTTGGTTTTTACTTTACTTTCTTCTAAACTCCAGGTTTGTACTTTTTACTCCCCCCTTCAAGTCTGGGAGAAACTCAAACTGACATGTCTCAAAGAACACTCATTTCCTTCCCACCCTTGCACATTCACTCATGCCTTCAGTAAACAAATATTTGTTCAGTGGCTTCCACACTGTTTCAGGCATTAGTAATGCAGTAATGTACAACGTGGAGGACATGCAGGCCCTCCTGGGGCTTGACAGACAGTAAACAAATGCATGACTAGCTCATTTAATGTTTGGTAGTGATAAGTGCTATGGGGAAAATAAAGCAAGGTGAGCAGGAAGACAGTGATGGAGGCATGAGCAGGTGCTGAGGGAAGGCCTCTGAAGTGAAGGAGTGAGCCTTGGCGAGCTGGGAAGGATGCTGCGAGCGGAGAAATAGCAGATGCAAAGGCTGCCTGAATAATATTCCATATGGCTGCAGCCATGCTGCCAGTAGGAAGAGAGGTAGGAAATGTGAAGGGGAGACAAGCAGGGCCCAGATCATGGAGGGATTTTGTAGAGCACAGTGAGGTTTTGGCATTTATTCTAAGTGAGATGGAGTCCACTGGTGGATTCGGGAGGGGAGACACGTGACCTAGTTTCAAGGGTGGAAGCTGAGAGACAGGCAGTTGAGTTAGAAGGGGATGCTGAAGGGGTGTCTTAGGAGAGTGTGAGGATGGCGGATCTGGAGCTCTCCAAAATATGTTTCATTTAAATAAACCGAATTTAGATACTGAGATCAGCTTTGCAAAGTTGAGCATATGGAGAAGCGTTTCCCAAAGTAGACCCTGCATACTTGCAGTGATGTCTGAGTTAATTTTAGGTGCCATGGCACAGGGATGGGCCTTCTACATTTTAATAATTCCTTAGGGATTTAATGTGTATCAGGAATGATATAAACCTTTCATATAATACCTGTGGTTCTACAGTTATTGCTTGTAGTGAAGATAAAGTGTTGACCATGTATTTAACAGAGTTGAATGCAGAAATAGCAGAAAATCCTGCGGGTTGTGTCTGAATGACTGGATTTAGGATATAATGACAGGATTATTTATAAGGTTTAGTTTTGAGGCATAAGTGAATGGAGAGACTGGTTTTAGGATAGCATGTAATCATAATTGCATATTACCACTTACTGATTATCTCCTGAGTGTGAGGCTCTATACTAAGCACTTCATAGATGATATTTCACCCATTCTTACTGAGGTCCCATGTGATGTGGGTGGTAAGGTTTTAATATTCCCATATAACAGGTGAGGGAAGTAAAGTTCATAGGGAATACATAATTTGTTCTAGGAAATCTCTGAGTTTTCAGCTATTGAAAAATCACGAAAATAATGTATAGTTGTGATAAATTCTCTGCAAACAGGGACTTGGTCTGTTTGGTATCTGGATTTATCCTCAGCACTTGCAGTAGTTTCTGGTATATGTTAGACATTCGATCAATCCTTGCTGAATGAATAAAAGAAAAAAAGAATGGGTGTTTCGCATAGGTTTTGTTCAAGAGTGGTGAATGTTCATGTTCCTCACGGTGGGGTGAGTGTTAGGAAGTAGCCCCTGGGATTTGGATGGAAAGGCAGCATTTGGGGACCATAGAGTGACCCGCTGTGCCTCCTAGATATAGGTTTTCCCAGTGTCCCAACCTTGGCCTTTTATTTTTTTCCTATTGTCCCTTAAGAATCTCATCCATTCTTCTGGTTATGATATTGTGTGCCACTCCAAAATCTCAGACTTTGGACCTAAACTTCATTGTAGAACAAATAAGCCCACTAAGAAACCTGGAGCCACTTTAGGCCAACATAACCTTTGGCAAGTCACTTCACCTCCCTTGAGCCTCTCTCACTAAGAGGAAGAGACAGAAGCTGTATCTGAGCCCTGGTTTGGTCCGACCTAGCGAGGTCTGCCAGAAAAAGGAGAGGGACAAGATACTTAGGGAAAGTGAGAGATGACTTGGGGAAAAGATGATTTGAAAGGCAAATGGAATTCAGTTTCCATTCCTCTTGAGCGTCCTTGTTTTGCCTATGACCCAGAACTTTCAAAGGAGTTAAATGACACTCTTTTAGGTAAGTTTTCTCAAAAAGCTTCATTGTTTTCCCTTAAAAAATTAAAAGGCAAAGTACTGAAAGCTACATCATTCAAGCACTGAGACTCCTGGGTGAAGCTCTAGCACGCAGGGAGAGAAGCTCCACATACTCGCCCATTGGCAGCAGCCAGATGGAGGGCAGCCAGTGCAGGGCAGAGCATGCTGGGAGGCCTGCGTGAGGCCCGGGGCAGACACTGACTGAGAAAAGGGGCTCCTGGGCAGGGCAGGAGCTTCTTGAAGGTAAGGCGAGCCTGGGGAAGGTGTTACTGAGCGCAGGTGGGCCGTTCCTTGTGGCCTCCCCTTGAAGTGCTGAGAGCTGGGGAGAGTGGGAAGCACACCCAGGGAAGAACCCCACGTGTTTAGTGCTCAAGGCCAGGGCTACCACTTCCTCCCTGGCCCTTCTTATCTGCTGCCCCATGGCCCTTCTTATCTGATCAGCCCTGGCAGCACATATTTTTAAAATTATGAAATACATAATTTCTTTAAAATTATGTGAGAAGGATGGGGTGCAGGGGAAAAACACATTATTATCAACCTCTGCAATGTTCTAATTTCCTGGGTAAAAGACACATGAAGGAAATTACAGTGTAAGGCTGAGTGGAGGTAAGCCATTACAGAGAGAGACACGTGCTCTGGGAGGGCAGGGTGAAGTGAACCAGTTCTAACTGGGTGGATCTAGGGAGCCATTTTGAAAGAAATAGGATTCAAATTAGGCTTGGAGGGATGGATAAGACTTTGATGTTTACTTTTAGGAGGAAAGGGGATTCTAGCCTAGGCAAAGAAGACAGCCTCTTTAAAGGTCTGGAAGCAGGAAAATGGAGGGGATGGGTTTGGTGGGGTGAGGTGTTTCAGGGGTATGGGGAACCTAACAACGGGGAGGGAGTTTGTGCAAGCTGCCGGGAAGGGTGCCAGGAGATTGGAAGGGAAGTAGCGCAGGTCATGGATGAGTGTACGTGCCCGCTGAGTGCTTCGAGCTGTATTGGATCTACATGGTGAGCCTTACGCACCTTTGTGGGGGACTGGAGTGGTGCGAGAGGGCCACGGTCAGATCTGTGTGTGCCGGGGCAGCAGGGAGAGGGTTTTCTTTCTTGTTATTTTTGATTAGCTTTTTTTTTTAACTTTTTATTTTGAAATAATTTTAAATTTAGATAAAAGTCGCAAGAATAGTCAAAGGGCTTCAGAATATCCTTTCAATTGTTACCAATTGTTAACATTTTGCCGCATTTGCTTTATCATTCTCTCATTCTCCAGCATATACATATTACTAAGTTTTTTTTTCCTAAACCATCTGAGAGTAAGTTGTAGACCTCATGCCACTTTACCCCTAAATATTTCAGTGTGTATTCCCTAAAAACAAGGGCTGTCAATTATAAGACTTTGGTTCAGTTATTGAAATCAGAAAATTTAGTGTTGACACATAACTGTTCTCTGGTCTTTATTTGAATCTTACTAATTGTCCCAATATATAGGGAGTTTTTCCCTTTTCTTTGTTTAAAAAGTAGTGTGGGCAAACTGCTGGTGGGAATGTAAGCTAGTTCAACCACTGTGGAAAGCAATATGGAGGTTCCTCAAAAAACTAAAAATACAAATACCATTTGACCCGGGAATCCCACTCCTTGGAGTTTACCCAAAGAATACAACTTCTCAGATTCAAAAAGACATATGCACCCCTATGTTTATTGCAGCACTTTTTACAATAGCCAAGAAATGGAAGCAACCTAAGTGTCCATCAGTAGATGAATGGATAAAGAAGAGGTGGTACATATACACAATGGAATACTATTCAGCCATAAGAAGGAAACAAATACTACCATTTGCAACAACATGGATGGAGCTGGAGGATATTATGCTCAGTGAAATAAGCCAGGTGGAGAAAGACAAGTGCCAAATGATTTCCCTCATTTGTGGGGTATAACAACGAAGCAAAACTGAAGGAACAAAATAGTAACAGACTCAGAGACTCCAAGAAGGAACTAGTGGTTACCAAAGGGGATGGTTGTGGGAGGGTGGGTGGAGAGGGTGGGAGAAGGGGATTGAGGGGTATTATGTTTAGTACACATGGTGTGGGGGATCACGGGGAAAACAGTGTAGCACAGAGAAGGCAAACAGTGAACCTGTGTCATCTTACTACACTGATGGACAGTGACTGCATGGGGTATGAGTGGGGACTTGATAATATGGGTAAATGTAGTAACCACATTGTTTTTTCATGTGAAACCTTCATAAGAATGTATATCAATAATACCTTAATTAAAAAAACGGCAAAAAAAAAAGTGTGGGCATCAAGAAATATGCTGGTTCTGGAGCACAGGCAGTGGAGGAAGACAGTCATTGCCCAGGTGGACACAATAGGGCTTGGGAACCCCGCGTTTTCAGGGTGAGAAAGGAAGGCAGGCAGGTTATGAGGTTGCAGTTCATAGGATTGCTGTCATTAACCAACAAGGGACTCAGGAGAGGGATTTGAAGTGCAGGGTGATCAAATGTTCTCGTTTTTTATTTAATAATGATAATTGGGTTTCTGCTATACATTAAAAGAAAGGCAGTGTTATGAGAGGAGACTTAATGTAACAGTGTGAGCTTTGGGGCTAGATTGCCCGGGCTGGAATCAGGCTTTGCCTCTTTAGCTGTGTGACTTGGCCGAGCCTCAGTTTTCTCCTCTGTGAAATGGGGATAATAACAATCATAGGTCCTTGTGAGGATTAAATTAGTTATTTGTAAAGTGCTGTATTGCAAGCCTGCCTGACACACGAATCAATATAGACAAATTGGATTTCCTAACTTTTATGTTAATGAATCTCACTGGCAAATCTGTGAGGTAAGTACTACTGTTTCCACTGACTGAGGCTGTTACTTGGTTTGCTCATGGCCAAACAGCTGTTGGCACAGAAAGTTACCACGGCCCACATACCAGACTGTCCTCCGGCTCTCTATATGAGAACACCCCACAGGCAGTAGGAGGGGCTAGTGACTCAGGATAAGGGCTGGAGGCTCTAGAGTTCAAAGCCCTTTCATAGAGGTGATTGATGAAAACAGGGGATACATGCGGTTGCTAAGAGACAGCCTGTAGAAGAAAAGACTGAGTGCTGGAGCTTTTGAATGAGACTGGGTAGGAGCAGCCAGAGGTCAGAGACAAAACAGGAGGGTGAGCAGTGAGGGAAAGTAAGAGATTTGAGAGTTTAAGGAAGACTCACCCATTCTTTGGGAGTAGAAGCAGGACAAATTCAGGGCAGAGGCCTGGGATAGTAATTAATGGCCCCTTGTGACCTTAGAATGGAGAATGATTGCACTGGCTTGGTAAGGGCTGAAGTCTAATTGTGGGGAATGAAGAAGAGAATGGGAAGAGGAGATGGGCTCCATGAAAGTAAACTGTTCTTTCAAGTAGTTTGGCAATAAAAGGAAGGAGGACTTTGGGAGTAACAGGATCAAGAAATGATCTCTTTCCAGCATAGGCAATTGTCTGTTGTGTTGGAGCGGAAAGGCAAAGGGTGAACGTGCAGGAAATGCTGAGGGAGGCAGAGAGGGCAGGCTGGCAGGCCTGGGGTCAGGAGCATGGCTGCAGGGGTTGGCCTGAGAAGAAAATAGGAACACTGCTTTAAAACTGGGTGGGGGGGGGGAGTTGAAGCAATTCACTTAAAATCACCTCAATCTTTGTTGAGTGGGCAATGAAGCTGTGTGTTCAGGTCCGACATATATTGAAAAGATGCAAGGATTGGAGAAAGTTAAGATGTATATTGGAGGTAAAAAAATAAAAAAAAAAGGAGATTGTCTTTTGATAGCCAGCACTTAAGACTTACTAAGTGGTATAGTTCTACAGGGTATTGTTAGAGGACTTCCTCTAGTGACACCCTGGAACTGACTAAGAAATGGATAGGGCCAGTCCAAGTAAGGGTTTTTTGGAAGTCAAAGAGTACTAGGGAACCTCGGAGGTCAGAGAGAATTTGGGAAATGGTCGGCCATAGGCCTTGAAGGCAGGAGGAGGCTGAATAGACAGGGTTGATGACTCTCAAACTTTTCCCATGAAATATTTGAAGTGACACAGAAGGACAAAAATTTATCTCTGAGGCTTGGGGGCCTAGTTCAATGTAGCCTATCTGAAGTTTACAAAGTCTTGAGTTTTATCTTTAAAAATGTTTTAATTCCATATGGACCTGTCAGTTTGAATCTGTATTTTAGTTGAAGTATTAAGCTATTTATTATTGTGTAAAATAAACAGCTAAAAAAATAAGATGCCATGTTTTTCCATGACTAGGCCCTATACTGGGTTGGAGTTTGGGGATGTAATCCTAGTTTAAAAAGCCTGGGATAAAAACAAAAAGAAAGAGCAGAATGAAATGGAGAGAACAATGAAGGGGCAGGATAAATTCAACAGAAGGCAAAAAGTAGGAAAAGTGGAAAAATTTGAGGTGGTAGTTAGAGAAGGAATGTCAAATGTCAGCTCTTGACCATTAGAATCTTGCAAGTGGTAATAGGTCTAGAGTATGATCAAGCAAGCCATTGAGCGATTGAGCTGAAGAGATGGAGGCTGCCTTAGGTGATTTTAATCTTGCTGAGTTGCTACTACTTAAAACCTAAATAAAAAATTTCTCTTGTGGTACACAGAAGAAAAACCAGTGTTTACAAAGTTTCTCTAAAATGTTAAGCACAACATTTATTTTATTTTTTATTAAGGTATCATTGATATACAATCTTATAAAGGTTTCACATGAGCAACGTTGTGGTTGCCACACTCACCCATATTATCAAGTCCCCCCAACACCCACCCCACTGCAGTCACTGTCCATCAGCATAGTAAGATGCTATAGAGTCGCTACTTGTCTTCTCTGTGCTGTACTGCCTTCCCTGTGACCCCCTTACATTATCTGTGCTAATCATATGCCCCTTATTACCCTTCTCCCTCCCTTCCCACCCACCCTCCCCAGTTCCTTTCCCTTTGGCAACTGTTAGTCCATTCTTGGGTTCGGTGAGTCTGCTGCTGTTTTTTCCTTCAGTTTTTGCTTTGTTGTTATATTCCACAGATAAGTGAAATCATTTGGTACTTGTCTTTCTCCACCTGGCTTATTTCACAGAGCATAATACCCTCTAACTCCATCCATGTTGTTGCAAATGGTAGGATTTGTTTTTCTCTTATGGCTGAATAATATTCCATTGTGTATATGTAACACCTCTTCTTTATCCATTCATCTACTGATGGACACTTAGGTTGCTTCCATGTCTTGGCTATTGTAAATAGTGCTGCGATAAACATAGGGGTGCATATGTCTTTTTGAATCTGGGATCTTGTTTTCTTTGGGTAAATTCCTAGGAATGGAATTCCTAGGTCAAATGGTGTTTCTATTTTCAGTTTTTTGAGGAACCTCCATATTGCTTTCCAAAATGGTTGAACTAATTTATATTCCCAACAGCAGTGAAGGAGGGTTCCCCTTTCTTGGCATCCTCACCAGCATTTGTTGTTGTTTGTATTTTGAATGTTGACTATCCTAAATGGTACGAGGTAATATCTCATTGTAGTTTTAATTTGAATTTCCCTGATGATTAGTGATGTGAAGCATCTTTTCCTGTGCCTGTTGGCCATTTGAATTTCTTCTTTGAAGAACTGTCTGTTCAGATCCTCTGCCATTTTTTAATCGGGTCATTTGCCTTTTGGGTGTTGAGGCATGTGAGTTCTTTATATATTTTGGATGTTAACCCCTTATTGGATATGTCATTTATGAATATATTCTCCCATTCTGTAGGATGCCTTTTTGTTCTGCTGATCATGTCCTTTGCTGTACAGAAGCTTTTTAGATTGATGTAGTCCCATTCATTTTTGCTTTGTTTCCCTTGATTGAGGAGATGTGTTCAGGAAAAAGTTGCTCATGTCTATATTCAAGAGATTTTTGCCTATATTTTCTTCTAAGAGTTTTATGGTTTCATGACTTACATTCAGATCTTTGATCCATTTCAAGTTTACTTTTGTGTATGGAGTTAGGCAGTAATCCAGTTTCATTCTCTTACATGTAGCTGTCCAGTTTTGCCAGCACCAGTTGTTGAAGAGGCTGTCACTTCCTCATTGTAAATCCATGGCTCCTTTATCATATATTAATTGGCCACGTATATGTGGGTTTATATCTAGACTCTCTATTCTATTCCATCGATCTATGGGTCTGTTCTTGTGCTAGTATCAAATTGTCTTGATTACTGTCACTTTGTAGTAGAGTTTGAAATTGGGGTGCATAATCCCCCCAGCTTTATTCTTCCTTCTCAGGATTGCTTTGGCTATTCGGGGTCTCTTGTGATTCCATATGAATTTTAGAACTACTTGTTCTAGTTTGTTGAAGAATCCTGTTGGTATTTTGATAGGGATTGTATTGAATCTGTAGATTGCTTTAGGCAGGATGGCCATTTTGACAATATTAATTCTTCCTACCCATGAACACAGAATGTATTTCCATTTACTGGTGTCTTCATTAATTTCTCTCATGAGTGTCTTGTAGTTTTCAGGGTATAGGTCTTTCATCTCCTTGGTTAGGTTTATTCCTAGGTATTTTATTCTTTTTGATGCAAATTATTTCCTCAAAAAGACTTTGTATCCCTTTTTCTCTCTCTTCTTCTTCTGGTACCCCTATAATGTGAATATTGTTCTGTTTGGATTGGTCACACAGTTCCCTTAATATTCTTTCATTCCTAGTGATCCCTTTTTCTCTCTGTGCCTCAGCTTTTTTGTATTCCTTTTCTCTTATTTCTATATCATTTACTGTCTCCTATACCTCATCTAGTCTGCTTTTAAATCCCTACATTGTATGTTTCATTTCTGATACTGTATTTTTCAAAGTTTCAACTCTTTCTGGAATTTCTCCTGAGATCTTAATATTTTTCTGTAGCGCTGAGAGCATGTTTATCATTTTTACTTTGAAATCTTTATCAGGAGATTGGTGATTTCAGTTTTACTTAGCCCTCTTTCTGGTGCTTGTGGGATTTTTGTTAGTACCCCAACATTTATTTTAAAATTTTTTCTTGATATCAGAGAGAGATTAATAGAGCCAATTCAATTCCTCATAGGGAACATTTGCTATCTGATTCTTGCTGTATAGTCTCCATTAAAAGTGGAAATTAGAACTATGCAATTGAAATGTCAATCGTGACACAATGCTTTTTTCAGTCCATTGATAGGAGACATCCTTATTTACTTTATCTGTGAGGGTCTGTCTTGAACAGCCAGCAGATCATTTTGTGGAAGGCATGGCTGTTTCATGAAGGTAAGCAAGTTTGTGTCCATCTTGTTTTTATGTTTCAAAGTAAGAGGCAGGAAGTGCTTTTATTCTAACTGGCAGATGGGCTTTGGTAATGATGGATAACACAGCAAAAGTAAGATGTCTCATCTTAGCCATTTATACCTAGAGTTTTGAAGTAATTAATTATATTGTCTGGTGTTGCTAACTTATGTTGGTAACTTCAATATTTTCCACCTCCTTTTTTTAAGTGGAAAAAGCATACAAGTAATAAGGATTTAGAGTAGAAAAGAGTTAAAGAACAAAAACAGAAGTTTTGTATCATCCCAAACTGACCAATGGGAATGTCTCTGTGCCTTCTTCCAAACTTTGTTTCAAGCTATTTCGTGACAAATTTATGTTTACACAAATGGAATTATACATATCTTTTGTCTTACAATTTATAGAAGTCATGATTTATGGAAGGTGAACATTCAGCCTCACTTTTAAACTACATGAGGAAAATTAAAGCTTAGTAGAAAAAACAATAAAGCAAGAGAAATGAGGCATAAATTAATCAAACATATAGAGTATTTCTTTAGCTTATCATGCAGTCAGGAAGTAAGTGGGTTCATTTTCCACAGTTGGGTCTGGTCTCTTCATGTTTAACAGCACTCTACTGTCCGAAGCACATTAGCACGATGGGTGGGAGCTGGGATCCCATGCTTACTTAGCATTGCCTTGTTCCCTGGTACCATGTTGAGAGTTTTCCACGGCCAAGATCAGAGGGTGTCTTGTAAGGTTCCATCCTGGGATCTGTGGGAACATCCTGGAGACAGGCAGTGGCTGCTCCCAGGGGAAGTGGCAATCAGGGCACTGATTACTTTGCCAAGCTTGTATAACACTGAACCTTAGAACCATGCCAGGGGGGTAGAGCTCTTTTTACCTCTTCTCCTCTATCACCAGCTGACTTACCTGTGGGGTTGCCTGTGATGGTAACAGCCAGACTCATACCTGGATCCCCTTGATCAGCCTTTCCACTGACAAGAGGGATTCTACTTTATAGCATTTCTCTAACTTCCTTATAAACTTAGGCTTATTTCTGATTACACCAGGCTGTTTGTAAAGCACAGAATTCAAGTTGACTGATTACTATAATTTCCTCCCATTCGTATTCCAGATGAACCAAAGATAAGTTAGCAGCATTTCTTATATTGTGAAAACATTGGGTTCATTTTCACAAATAGATAAATTACATGGTTTCCCAGGAATGTTGATGTGTCCTCCCCAAACATTCATTGAGAATCATTAATTTAACGAAAGACTCACAGTTCACAGTGTGTGTAGGATGGGGAAGAGAAGGGAGAAAAGGAAAAGGAATGGATTAAAATTTCATTCAAAGTAACAGTTTTATGATTGGACTAGGTGCTAGCGACTGTCAATAAAAGTGGGTCATTGTAAAGTTTTCATAAATTTGCTGCATCTGTGTACTTCTGTTTGTGAGTAAAGATCAAGGGAGATACTACAGAAGCCTTCCAGGCCATGATGGAATTAGCAGTCAGAGGGAGTTTGGCCAGGGCAGGAAGCGATGGCAGTTGTTGCAGTGCCTCATGCCAGGGTGCCGGGTAAGCATCTTCATTTCTCCGGGAAGACCCCAGTGTGGGAGCAGGCTGGCAAAACGGAGCAGGAGGGGTGTCTGCATCCTGGTTGGGCAGCATTCTGGCCTGCGTGGCTCTAGCTGAGCTGCTCCAGGGGTTGGAATGTTTTCTTCATAGTCATCTGGATTTTTTACCAAGGGTAGAAATGTCCCAGGCTCACCCCAGGCCTGCTGGGTCCGTCTCTGTGGGGTGCTGCTTGGGAATCTGTATTTTAGAGACGCTCCCAGGGGAACTACAATGTGGTCATGTTTAAGAACTGCTAGTGTAAATAACAGCAGACAATAAGGCAGACTGACTGGAAGCACTGTAGGAAGAAAATGTGTGTGTGTGTGTGTGTGTGTGTGTGTGTGTGTGTGATGCAACAGCGGTGCAACAGATGAAATCTGGCTACTGGAATTTGTCAAGAAGCAGCAAGGGAGACACATTAACCAGGTGCCAAGGATGTGCCCTTAGGTCTTACCAGAAACTCCCTCCTCTAGGGTGTGAGCTTCTGAAAAACAAAGGCTACAGTGTTTTCTTTTAAAGTTCTGTTTACTGTTTGTTCCTCATGCAGGAATCCTAACAGCCAACTTTCTTTGCAGATTTCCAGTGTCTCTCTGGTTTCTTAGGCTCCCTTTTATTTTCTATGCCTTTTATTAGGATGCCTATCTACACATTTCACAGATTGATTAACTTTGCAGATAAGCAACAAGACGGAACTACATATAATGCTTTCTATTATATACCCAAAGTCTCTTGTACAGGAGAAGAGTGACGTTTTATTTACTTCTTGGAGGCACCCAGCATATACATTGTCTAACGAGGAGAAAAAAGAACCGCTGGGCAAGAACAATGCAGGATGCCAACGGACGGCAGGTGTTTGTGGAGCTCTGGGCTTAGTGCTAACGAGAGATCATTGTAAGGGCAGCTGCTACCCACAGTTTGGTGTAGCTGGGATGACTTTACATCCCAGTTTGCAGGACAGTCTTGGCTTCACATACTGAGCTGGTATCCCATTTTGTTAGGGTCCCTTTTTTACTCAACAGCATCTGATTTGGATAATAAGTTATGTGGTCACCATGATACAGGAGAGAGATGCAAAATTTCTTGGGATCACTGAATAACACTCATGTCAGTCTGTCATTTATCCCATTCCAGGCCACCCCTAACATTTATGGGCCTAGGACAAGAGGTCTTCCTGTCCCACAGCCCTCTCCCTTCTCTTTCTGCCCTGGCTACACTGTGCAACTGGAGGAATGCTATAGGAACATCTGTGGACAAGCCAGTCTGCTCATTCAAGCCTTATCCACACCCACAGTCCAACAACTGCCCACGGTCACTATTCAGGCCCAGATGTGTGCACACTGGCCATAAGGTAGTTTACCCTCGGGAGGGTAAAGACCCACACAGACCATAGACGCTGGCTTTGGTCTGTTTGGGACAGGGGATTCCGGGTCATGGATAGCTGGGGAATGGTCTAGAAGGGGGGTATGTTCCCCAGCCGTGCAGATTCCCAGCCCCATGGTGAGACATGGTTAGAGGGAGCAAGAGAGGAATGCTCTAAAGTACCAGCTCCAAGTTAGGGCTACCTGGCCTGCCTCTGCTTTTCACAGATGTACTGTTTCTAGTACATCCTTGAGCAGCCCAGGAAGTCAGGCTCACCATGCAATTCTGAAGAGCTTGGGGTAGGAACATTCAGAGAGGGATACCACTTGGTCACCTGGACGTGGTCCAGGGAGAGCCTTCATATGGCCTCGTAGAAATCCCTTGTCTTACCCTCAGGCTGGCTTATCCTTAAACGTCACATAGTTAGGATAACAACTCCATTTTTCAGTTTGAAACAAGAAACTCTATAGCCTACTGTTCTCAAAGCCCACCAAAGGGAAGGTACCTTTCCCCATAGCATTTCATTAGTGGAAATTCGGTGAATATTTGCTCTGCTTCTGATGTGTTCTATCAGGTGTGTGGGTATGAAGATAGGAAAACTATTTGCTCAGTCATTTCCACTGTGGTTTTGTTTATCTGAGGATCAGTCAAATGGAAAGACTTTCTTGTGATTATGGAATCAAATCTTTTACAATTCTCAGATACTTCTATGTCTGCTGATGGAACTTCTTGAGTAGTTATTAAAGTCAATGAACACTTTTATTTCCTTAGGATTGAGCTAATGAGGCAACAAGGTATTTTCCTGGGCAAGGAGCACTTTCATTTTGAGAATTATTGGAAAGTGTCTTGATAGGGTCATTGTATGTAGCACAGAGATTGTGCTCTGCACAATCCTAGAGGTAAATTTCACAAAGAATATGAGTGGAGTTGTGCAGAGTGACAGCCCTACCTATGTATGTTTTGATTCAGGAATTCCTCCTCAACAGGCCCAGTGTTTTTCCTCTTTCTCTCAGTCATCATAAACATATAGAGAAGATGAGCATTTGAAGAAAGGAGTTGAAAATTGTTATTTTCTACAATTTCCTCCATTTATTGAGGGCACTCATTCTATTTTTAATAGTAATGTAGATGACAAGAGATGGAAGCTACTAAAGATATACAGAAGTAATTTTTACATAATCAAAAATTCTGGCCAAAAATTGCACCAAAAACATGTTTTCAAACTCCTGCCCTATTCTAGTGATTATGTCAGTTAGCTTCTCTGCAGTCCGAACAGCTAAAGATCCTCCATTTTCATAGCTGATTCCATATGTGATTTCCCTAGAATAATAGTGTAAAGGGATGCTTCAAATAACTGCGTGTTATTGTCCATTTGTAACAGTAAAACTTATAATAAGTCACATTCCTCTGGGTAATTAAATTATCCAGTAGAAAGTTGCTCTTTGTATCCAGCTTTAAAGCAGTCAGTCTACCTTTATTTGCTCATAACTAGGGACTCCACTGAGCAGGAATTATTATTCAAATATTTGCTTATTACGTTTTGGGTTTTCCGTGGTGGTAGAATAAGGAGGGGCACCTTTGGATGGCAGACTAAATATCAGATGGGTCCTGGTGTGCCCTGTATGTGTTTGCTCATTATTTTTGTGTGCTGTTCGTTATCACTTTCCCTCTTTGATTATTGAAAACTTCCATTATTCATAATTTAATTTATTTCTCCAACTCCAGCCTCCTACCGAAGTCTGAAAACCAGGCTTGATAAAACCTAGATATGTTTTGATTCTGTTTTGTCAAATCCAAGAGATTTCTTAGGGACTGTGTTGATTAATGTGTCTTGAAAAACACCAACTGTGGGAATTTTGATGTACAATGGAGCCCAGGGAGAGATGGGCTTCGTTCCAAAATGTTGCACGTAGATATAATTTAAGCAAGCAAAAATGATATACATTCTTAACAGTTTTCCAAAAGCGGGAAATACTACAAGAGAGGTAATCTGAAAATGGAAACTCTCCAGTAGTGATGGGATGGCTCATTGCTCTAGCAGTTCTCAGAAATGCTTAGTGGAAAGTCTGACATATTAGGTGCTCAACAAAATATTCATCAGCTGAATAAATTAATGGATCTGATCTTTTCTGAGAAATTCCAAAGTAGAGAACATGGCATGAATGCTCACATCAACCACACATACTGAGCACGACTGCTGCGTGGTCTCCCACACATGCTACTTGACTTGGTCTTTGCTGAAACAAGTTCCCGTTTTATCAATGATACTGAGATTCAGAGAAGAATTCAACCACTTTCTCATGGTGACTCAGTGTTAGAACTGGAGTTGGAATGTTGCCCTCTGACTCCAAGTCTAGGGTTCTAGGATTTTGAGGATTATCTACCTTTTGGAAGTAATGGGTCAGAGCAATGTACACAAGCAGCTGGAAGAACTGGATCACTACTCACCCTTATATAAAGAAGAAGAGAGATGACTCTTGAGGAACTTGATACATTAATAGAACTAAGACTTAAAAGACAGAGGCACATAGAATGTGTAGGAACCATATCCAAACATTCTCCAGAGGCCCAAGTTCTGGTCACTGGAAAAACAAGTGAGAAGGGAAGCCGGGAAATGTGTGGAAGTTCTTCCAAGCTGTCTCTTTTGTTCTTCAAGCCATGTCTTCTCTTCCTAAATCACAATTTCAGGGACAGTTTATGGCGGATGAGACTTTTAGAAAAGTATTGAAAGCCAGGAGGGAAAAGGGCTTATAACCCACCCGTTTACACCCTTCTGTTCCTTTGTAATGTTATTAAAAGTTTCTCATTTTATGCAGATTGCATCTCTTCCACTGCTCTGCAAACCTGTTAGGACAAAATTCTCTTTTCTCTCCTGCTTGTATGTCCACAGAGAGAGGCCTCTCAGCGAGACACGCAGTTTTGTGTATCTGCATGATATGTTTGAGATGTCCCAAGAAGTTTGGGTATCCCCTTGGTCTGACTGAATTTTTGCAGTAAATACTTTCTGTTGGAGTTATTCCTACCTATTAAAGAATGATGTGTTTTCAAGGCTCTGTTTATGGTGTTAATTAGCTTGCATGGATGGCCTATTCACCTGATAATACTCACTAGCTTACTGTCATGTGGTAGGTGATTTATTCTATTAGTTGGTTAGCTACCCCCAGATAAAGTCCTGAAAAGAGGAGAAAAAAAATTGTTTGGTGGTAGAAAGGGGGAAATAGAGGTATGGAACTCATTCTTGGGAAAAGGGATCTTGTGCTCCTATGGAGAACAACCCCAGTATATCTGCGGGAAGTGTTACAAGAAGGGGGAAAGAAAAGGAAGGCTCATCATTAAATCTGGCTTCTTGCCTTGACCTGTGATGTTTTGTAGACTGAGAGAAAGGAAGGAGACATTGAGACAAAAACTGTGTTCTTTGCCTGGTCCCTGCCTAACAGCTCCCAAAGCTTCTCTTCATGGTACATGCTTCTTAAGCGCTATGTATGCGGCCTCTGGGGTTTCACTGCTGCAGGAAATGCTTCCTATTATGCTAGCTGTGGACTTCATGGCGGTATTAAATCCAAAATCACTTGCACACCTGAGCTGAAGTCATGTTGGCACTTAGGTGGGTTATTTTACATATAGTACAACCATTACTGTCCAGTTTGCTGCTAGAGCTAGAGCTAATTAGGTTTTCTGGCTAACCCAGATTAAGGCAGAGATGTCACATCTACAGTAGTAACACGCTTCGACTTTGGGCAACAAGAAATCCTGCACCAGGTCCCTTGCTTTCAAGGCTCCTGCTGTGGCTCATTCGGCTGCACCGCGTCTCGCGAGGACAGGATTCCGCAGGGCCGCAGGGATGCTGTCTGTGCACAGCATCCTCACCCCTACTTCTGATCCACTTGGGACCCTCTGATCCCTTGCCCGAATGATCCCACAAAGAGTCTGTGTGTGCCTCTCTTGGGGTCAGATCTCCCAAAGCTGCACTGCACCACTCGTGTGTGAGCACTTTGAGGACCCATGACTGTGGGGCCATGGTGAACCCTGGATGAGCAGCGGGAACATCCTCTGGAGTGTGTGCAGGTCTCCTCACCCTGTGGAGCAGAACTGAAGGTGGGAAAGAGAAGGGGAGTGGGCTACTTGCCGTGGTGCCTTTGCTCCACAGATTTTGTGGAGGAACTGGTATTTCAAACTCTCTAGTGGAAAGCCGTTTAGGACAGTCAACTCCTCTTGACTGAGAAGCACTCTACTTGGGGCTATCTAGGCTTTCATCGACCCACCGAGGTCTGTCACGCTTCCTGGCCTGTGGCTGGAGCACAGTGGTCGTGGTTCTGTGCATATTAATGGTGTAGAAACTAAGATGACTGTTCTCCAGAGACATTTCTAGGGAGCTGCTACTGGTGGTGGTGGTGATCGCTGTCTTTACTTCATGAACACCAAAATCTTTTATTTTCTTGTAAATTTGTCTCTTGACCGCTGAGCTGTGAAGGAGAGTGTATGTGTTCTGGTATATTCAGGAGTCTAGTTGTTGAGTTCTGGTTATTTAACTTTACTGTATTTTGTACTTGCAGCTTGTCCAGAGTCTTAAGCAATACTATGTGGGCCTATGTGATACTTTTGTCCTCTCCCTGTTACAGTGTGTGGTCTTTGCACTCAGGAAGATCATTTATATATCACTTTAAAATATAGCCTGTCTTTCTCTGTCTCTTTCCTCCCTTCTCTCTCTCCCTCTCTCTCTGAGGGATATGTATGCCAACTATCTCCCAGGCCTGTGCTGCAATTTCTCTTGTGCTTATTTTTTTATGAGTGTATGGTTGTTTAAAATATCATTGTCTAGTGTTTGGTAAACCCATAATAGAAAATAACTTTGTTCCTTTCCAAATACTTACAAAGATTAAAAGTTATTTCAATTTCCAAATATTCACCTGTTTTTCTCTTTCTGGAGAGAGACAAATAACTGGAGGTTTTTGTTCCCATGCAAAAAATGCATGTGAAAACTTTCAAATTTTACACTCTGTGATTAGTTACTGTTATTTAGACCTCTTCCTTTGTAGAGTCTCTCTCTTTAAATCCTTCACCCTGCCCCCATGCTTCCTCCCCCATGTCTCTGGAATTTTGCCTCTCTCTCTCTCTCTCTTTCTCTGTCTTTTTCTTTCTCTCCCTCTTCTTTTCCACTCTCCCCCTGCTCTCCCCATATACTCCTCTTCGTCCGCATCTCTCTTGCTTATGCTTTCTCCTCATGTATGTGTCTTTTGTCTTTGTCTGGGTTTATATCCACCAGGAGAAGAGCCAATCATCTTTTGGCCAACAAATGGCATCCAAGTGTGAGGTTCCAAGTCAAACAGCTAGAGAGCCATCCAGTTTCAGGTTGTCAGAACCTTGGAGATTAATCACCTAGCAGGGGCCTTCTCCTTTTGTCCTTGAGAAGACAGGCCCAGTGAATTCTGTAACTGGCCCCAGCCTACGCAATGACCAGGTTCCATATCTCTTATTTCCCAGTCCAGTCCTTTTCAAAATAGCTTCTGAATACATTCAGGTAAAACAAATAAGCTACCATAAGTTATAGACTGATGTATGTGTACTTCTGCAATGCCAAGGAAGGAAAAATATGGGGCATCGTGAACACAAAAGAACATACGAGGTGCCCCAATAAGTCATTTCCTTAAAAGATCACTAAAAGATAGCTTAGACATTGTTGGTAAGAACTGTGGACAAACAAGTTCAGACAAGTCACCACACAGAAGAGTGTGCGTAAGTTAGACGGCAGGAGAAGTGCATTTGTCAACATATGCACACAAAGAAGAGGTACTGACCTTACACTTGGAAAAAATATTTTGGAAAAAAATGAAGGAATTGATCCTTTTCCTTGTTTTTTTATTTTCTGTCAAAAAGTACACCAAACCTATTTTAATGCATAAATTAAAACCAGTACTGTAATTGACTTGGGTTAATATAAACTCAAAACTCCTCAGGCTAGCCCAGCTGTAATCATATTCCCAGAGATATCCATTTCATCATTATTTACAGCTAACAAGACATTTATGATCTCTTTTTGGTTGTCTCTGGTGGAACATTGTTGCAATGCTTTCCTGACTCGAAATTCTCATGTGCAAGGAAATCTAGTTAGGAAAATGAGTAAGTAAATAACTTCTCCTAAGAGTATAATCTTTCCTTTGTGGCACAAATTAGATATCCATTCACATCTATGGAATAATTCCCAGTTTTGCAGTTAAATAATCTGATATGCACAAGCAAACATGCCAATCTCTTTCTAGGCAAGGAGAACTCAGTCAACTTTCTACTTGGACAAACAAGCCATGCTTTTAAATAGATGCATCGTTTTCTCAAAATTGGATTATAAAGAGCTGATCTGAGCTGCAATCAGCTGGATAATTAAACAGCAAAGGTAAGAGGCTTCTAACTGTGAATGTTTATAGTGTTAATTGAAAAAAATAAAATGTGAATTTTAATCCTAAGGGTAATTTGACCCATGCATATGTGTAATGATGTGAAGTTCCCTTCACATTTTAATCTCTAGGTTGCTGGTGCCTTTGAAAATAACTTTCTCACAGAAAATGAGCAAAGTTTGACTTGAGAAATTTGATCTCCATTGGTATTTTTCTGGAGTATATGTAGTTGAGTAAAAAAATGATACTATTTTAGAACAGTGTTTTTCATTTTGTTTTTTTTTCTCCTTCAGCTATGATGCTTTGTTTTGTCACATCTGTTTAATAATGTGGAATTTTTTCAGGAATGATTTTTAAAATGCTGGGAAATGTTCCTTTTTTTTTTCAGCATAGCTGTTGCCTCTGAAATGTCATAGATGTTTGATTTTTTAAAAAACATTATTTATGCCAGTTATAACTTTTTACTTCATATTATAATAATTTGGCATGCAAATATGTCTTCCATTCCAAATTTTAAGCTCTTTGATGGTAGGGTCGTTATCTTCTTCTTTACCTTTCTTTTGGTTGGTGAGATGTTTGTGGACTCAGTACATACAGATAAGACATACATTGCTCTCCCAGAGTATATAGATCACATAAGTGATGTTGGCTGCATGGCTGCCTGGCCAGTTCACACCGTGCCAAGGATTCAGAGACAACACGCCCAAGCAAGAAAGCAGTGAAAATGTGGATTTGTGGTCCAGCTTTTTTTCAGTGTGACTGAATATGATTGAAAATGAGTGGAAAATAGATGAGATTCAGATTAGTTGAAGAGAATTCTGGATTTTGCCCTTGGTTCCTTGGACAAGTAAACTTTCAGTGTTTACTCAGATACTTAAATGCCAAGGGCTGGCTGAGTATCTTGATTATGGAATGTCCATATATAGAGTCCTTTTCTTATTTCTCATTTGGTGGTTTATTAATCCTTTCCAAATGAAGGAAGAAGACATATGATTGTGATTTTGCTGTTAATTGAACCTTCCTAGAAACTATTTAGACTTTTTCCTGGGTAATGAGAAAAACCATTTGGACACTTTTCCTGGGATTTGAGAGTTGCAAGGGAGTTCTTTATTGTCATTACACATTTAATGATAATATTCCAATTCCATTTCACGTACATGTAGCATTAAATTTGCAACAAGCCTAGCCAGACATCACCCATACATCCTGGTCAGTAAAGATGCTGTTATTAGTCCTGCTTCAGAATATTACTGAGCTGGCAGAGCAGTCAGTCAGGGTTCCCTCTTTCGCATCATGGATTGTCCAGCAGTAGGTCCCATGGAATTAGGTTGAAAGGAGACTTCCTTTGGCTTTTCCAAATCTCTGAACACCATTTAAACTCCTGGAAGTTTTCCTCTTTGGTTGAAATAGGGGGGTTCCAACATCCTTAACATCAACAGTCAGTCAAATTCAGCCTTTGATCCTTCTGTTTATGGGGAAATAAAGACATCTATTATGACTTCCTTAAAGCTGATAGTTATTGGGAGACCTAGGAAGACTAGGTTTAGAACTTTGGTCTCTCTTATTATGAATATATTATATTGTGAGCTCACTTGGAACAAATTTGGGCTTAGAGTTAGAAGAGAGACAGGAGCAAAAAGAGATGGTCAAAGGCAGTAGCAGAAATATATGCCTCACCTATTTTTCATTCTTAATTTTGTTGTTGGGGCTCTATAATAAGGCTCTTAGCTGTGGGTGTCAGTTCATTCATTTACTCCACAAATGTGTTAAATGCTTACTGAATACAGAACACTATCTTCAATAATTTCACAATTCTAAGTCCCATCTTTGTTCCAATCCTGTATGTTGGGCAACTTGTTTTTATGATTTCTGCTTTCAGTTTCCCTTATAGGTAGGAGATAGTAATAGTAATGGTCTGGTAACCTCACAGGAAACTTCAGGTTGATAATGAGCACCTCATTTTAATAAATCCATATTAAGACATAAAGACAGCATTTATATATCTGTTGTCAAATCAATAGTTAATCTTATTTTTTCCAGATGAGGATAGATATCACCAGGTATTTGGATAATTATCTTTATCCATGTCAATTTGACCAGGTCAATGAACCTTGTATTCATATCGTAATTTTATGTTGTGGGAGATATAGAAAGCATAAGAGTTCTTCTAATTTACATTTGGTAAAATTGAGGTTAGGTGATTTTCCCCAAAGTTATATAAAGTAAACTATAGGCATTTCAGTCCCTAACCTTGTGTTCTCATTTAATTGTTCTACAAAAAAAATGCATATTAATGGCCCACTCATCATTTCTTTCTGTCCCTCCCCCAAGTAAAATATAATAACCCTCATTCTTTATTTTTTTGTGAATTCAGTTTGTCCAGAATAGCAGAGGGTAGGTTAATTCAACAATTCTATATATAGTTATTAACTTGGGGTTAGACTTTATAACAAACTGGGGCAAAAACACTTTTCAAATAATTAGAAAATAATAAAATTCATTTAATACTCACATTATCATATGAACATGGATCATAGCTTTAGAATCCACTTGATGTATACAAGGTTGAATGTTAGGCTGAATATCTGGTTGTATCCTAATTGCTGCTTTAAAAATTAGTCTCTGAACCAACTTGTATATATTTCATTTGTCTCTTTCTCATGAAAGATGATTTAATAAAGTAACAGTTATGTGAGTTTGTGATTATTTAACTCCAGTTAAACAATAATTTAGTTTCTTTTATTATGATTAGGGAGAATAATGGTTTCTTGCTTTTCAGTTCCATTTCTGAGGACCATGTTTCTTTTATAATACCTCATGAAGCCTCCTTACCTGCCATCTCATGGGGCTCTTTGCACTTAAATCTCAGCTTTTTTGAATTTGGGACATCTTATAAAATCTCCTAAGATTTTTCCAAGTGATCTTTAAAAATGGGCTCCAGGGAGATTTTAATAATCAAATTAGTGATTTCTCTGTTAAAATCCTTTAAACATGTTTTCAGGATCCAGTGTGTGGCGATGGGGTGAGTTAGATAAATAATAGCCAGAAAAACCTAAAAAATGTTTTCTTCCAACTTATTTGCTACTAATTCTTCAGACAATTTTATGTAGACTTTTTGGAAATTCTAGAAGCTTTTCTATTTCAGGCTTAATATATTTGGGTCATAAGTAAATATCAGGTACCTTTTGGAGGCACTACAGACTAAATACGTAAACCCTACTCTCCATTTGCATCAGGAGCTTGAAATGTTTTCATAAAAATATCTGCTGTGAAAGCACTGAGATTAGATGGGACGTTAGCTCCCTTTTTGTTCTGCTATTGAATGTCAGAGATTTGTATTGTTAGTAGGAACTGAGATTTCATTTTCTTTGGCCACATTCTGATGCTGGCTGCACTGCAGCAAGTCTCCCTTCCCTGTTTTATGCCCAAGGTAAGTCAGGAAAAGAATTTCTGGAGTGAAGCATGGGTTTCATGATGAAGTGTGGGTTAAACCAAATGAGCATCTTCAGAATGAAAGTGTACCTCTTTATCTGCCTGAATGTGTGAGAAATAGAAAACCCTGTACTCAGTCTAAGCCTTCTACTGGTGTGATTATCAAGTAGTGTTTATGGTCAAAATATGACCAAAGGGTTTTCTGAAGCGAAATGTTTTATGTTATGTGTGGGCGGGCATTTGTGTGCCTGACTTAAGGTTATGAACTGGTAACAGTTCATTCCAAGAAATACTATCAGGTCTTATAATACTATGGGTTTTGTTCTGAGTTATTCTGATAAATGGATGATTTCACTTGTAAATAATCATTGTAGTTTCCAGATATAAAGGAAAAGTCACATATAGTTTAATTTGTGGGGGGATAACTTTTTCATCAATGCAATCTTTTAGAATTGACTAATAATTGCATTTTTCTCTTGACAAAATGTCATTATTTTCTACTATTTGAAATGACTGTAAATGTCAACAAAATAGACTGAAGCAAGTTTTATGAGTAAGATTCCAAATGATAATAAGCAAAATCATGGGTTAAATCAAATAATTGAGCTAGAATACACTGTAAATAAATTAAATAAAATATTATATTCCTTAAGAACTATTGATAGTAAAATAGTTATCCTGAGATTACCATCCCAGGATAATTCTATTGACAGTAGTTCTACTGAAACCAATTAGATACTTGTGAGAGCAACTTCTTGCTGCTGATTAAGGAAACTGGGCCCTGTAGCTTGGTGTCCTCAGTGTGTACCTAGTTCTCCCCTGCTAATGCACCCTCATCTTAAATAACACACTGGCAAATATTTAGAGTGAGTTTTATGTGTCTTTGTGATTTTACCTTCCCCACCATTGGTAAATAGCATATTTCCTCTGCCAATCTGTGACCTTTGAGATAACTTCCCTTGTTAAACACACATTCATTTGTGTGGGTGTTTGTTTTCTTTCTCTCTTTTTCTTTTTTTTTTCCCTCCATTTTAAAAGCTACTTCTTTTTCCTGCATCATAGTCACTGAAAGCAGTGAATATGAGTAGGGTCTTCTGAGGAACCTCATGTTAACAGTTTTGAAAAGAGCGAATCAGAAGCAAAGGAATTAGCAGTCACAAAGATAAGCCTGCAAATTTGAACTAAATAGAAACATGCTTTTTCCATTGCAAATTATGCTTAAATAAGAGTGGTGGTAATTTCCATGCTAACATATTTCAAAATGAAATACAGGTGGCTTGAGATGCTGTTTTAAAGGATATAATATCATTTTATTACTTGGTAAACCGATCTATATGATATCTGCAGATTTTCAGGGGCGCAATATGGACCTTTTGAAATAAAAACATTTATGCTGGAAATGGATGAAAACATGCCACTTGCTCTATACCATATAAACTGGGCCTTAGAAATCAGCACATGTTAGTGAGCCGGGGGCTATGCAATGGTACCCAAGCACCCCTGTGCAGTTGTACCAGGGCTATTACCACATAGCTGTCAGCCCATCAATCTGAGGCTATGCTTTCAACTCATGTCAATCCATGCCACTTTTGGAGAATTTGCTCAGACCCTCAAGGGATGCAGTAGCAGCCCCAGACTGCTTTTTCTGTCTTTTAATAGTTTCCTTTTCCATCTGTGTGTGTTTTTCTCTCTGTGTTCTTCCCTCTGATTTCTGGGCCAAAATTGCCAGAGGGTGGGGGCAGGATTAAGGTGAAGAGAACAGTATAAGAAGACATAACGAAGTCCATTGTGCTATACTAGAGGTATTACATCAGATTAATGGAGTAATAGGAACCTGCCTGCCCATCTGAATTCCATTATTGACACATTAACTGTGAGTCAGCCTGCCATTTGCTTAATGTCAAGTATTGTTTCTATTGTTATTTCTACTACTATTGACATTAACTGTCATTTGTTTCAATGCAACTGAGTTGTACTTCAAATTAGTATCTCAACCAACCCATATTCTCTTGTTAAGCTGTGGTAGCATAGGGTGGTTGTTGGGATATGCTAGGCTAGTATATGACAATACAGTTTTATAACCTTTGTTTGTTTTTGTTTTGTTTGTCCATTTAACAAATGGGCGAACATCTATCCACACTTCTAAATATTCTTCTACAACAGACTTTTTCATATTTAGATAATTTTTTACATAGAATTCACCTATTCAATCACTTTTTTTTTTGCTACTATAAACGTTGTGTATTGCTTTGTAGTTAAATCAGGATTCTTTACTTATAATACACTCTAAAAGCAGAGCTGGTAGATGAAACAGTATATTTATTAATAAAGATTTGATTATTTTTCTCAGATTGTCCTCCAGAAGGTATTTCCCCCCCCCTTAATTTATTCTCCCACCAACAGTGCATGAGAGGGCATGTGTTCCCATATTTTAAGTAGTATTGTTTTTTAAAAACTCTGCCAATCTGAGACGGGGAAAATGATATCTCACTGTGTTTTTATTTGCATTTCTTAAAATACTAGTGAGGTTGGACATTTTTTCCTTTGTAAATTGCTTATTAATCTTTCTTGCTTATTTTTCTTTTGGAATGCTTATTTTTCAATTAATTTTATTGAAATTATTTATAGACTACAGATAGTATTCCATTTGTCTATGGGTTTTCTAAAATGTAAATATTTTCCCCATTTTCTCAGTCACCTTTGACTTTTTCCTTTGGTATATTTTTACATGAGAGATTTTTGTGCATGTGGTCGAGTCTACATATTTCCCTTTTAAAGTTTCTGCCTTTGGTGTTGTATTTAGATTTGGTGTTGTATTTAGAAAGGATTTCTCTATCCCAAAATTAGGCACACTTTTCCTACATTTTATTCCAGTACTATTTTGGTTTCTTTATTTTACATTTCAATCTGATCTGTCTGGAATTAATTTTGAGTGTGAGAATTTAACTTTGTATTTTTCCAAGTAGTTTCCCACTTGTTCTGACAATGATTTACTAAAGAATCTATCCTTTCCTTTTCAAATTTTACCTTGAACAAAGTGTCAAGATTTACTTTTTTATTGATTTCTTCACCTTTTTTCTATTAGCATCACATTTTAAAACTACTGTAATACGTTTAAATATTTGATAGCTTGAATTACTCTTTTCCAAAAATTGCTTGGTGATTTCTTTCATCATCTCTTGACCACATGGTTGTCATGGTGTCTGTATTGCTTGTTTTACCATTGGTCTCACTTACTTTTCATCAGTTCACAACAGAGTTGGATATTGTTTCAAAACACAAATTAGGTCATATTAGTCCCCTGCTTGTTATATACTCTTCTAGCCATTTTTAAAAGCTAAAAATGGGCATGTTGCCTATAGCAGGATTTTATACCTGAAGTCCAAAGGATTTCTGGGCTTCAGAGTGTTTTGTAGACATTGTACACTTTTCTTTTTTCCTAAGAAGAAGACTTATAGTTTCATTAGATTTTGAAAAAACCATGACTCTAAAGTGGTAATAACCACTGGGATACAAGAAGGTGGTAAGACTCCTGAGACTGGCTCATAGAAGCAGGCGCCCCATGAGTGGACTTTGCTTACCTCCCTTACCACTCTCATATATCCTGCTTCTCACCCATCCTGAACTGCTTGCAGTTTACCAAACAGTCTACTGATTCATGCCTCAGTGCCTCCGTACATGCTATGCCTTCTGCCAAAGTGCTCTCCTCCCCACACACCTCAACCATCTGGAAAATTGCTGCTTGTATTTCAAGAAATGATCAAAGAGGGTTCTCCTCTCTGAAACCTTGCTGGATCTGTTTGGGTAGAGCTAATCACTCTCTCCCTTTTTTTGTTTTAAACTATTGTGCTTAGTCTATATTTTATCATTACTCTTGAACAACCAGTGGTTTCTTGGACAAAAATCAGAGAAATTTGGGGTACAAATGAGAATGAGAGGGTGAGCAAAAGCAGGGAGAACAGTCAGGGAACTCTTGGAGTCTTGTGACTCTTGTGCCCTGAGTTCAGGTGATGACAGTAGAGATGGAGGAAGGGAGTGGAGCTGAGATTTTGAAAGTAGAGTGGACAGGATTTGCTGAGTAACTTTTGTAGGGAAAGAAAGGGAGCAACCTCGTGTGATCCCTAGGTTTCTGACTCAGATATCTGGGTGGAGGGTGTGGCCATAATTTTTCCCGTTCAGCTTATGGACTCAGTAAGGTTTCACTGAGTAGATAATTTCCAGTTCCTTAGACACCACTTTTCCTGACTTAATGCAGAAGTCTGACACCATCTGGGACAGGATGAATAGTTTCTGTGCTGCCCCTGACACTGTAGCACTGGGAGTGCTTGTCATGTGGTATACACAGAGGTGCAGGGGGAAGACTTGATGGAGAATATGTATCTTGAAATGGATCTGGAATGAATAACAAGGTAAGTTTAAAAGTACTGGAGATGGAGAAAAGTTCATGTCTACTATCCATAATCTGTTTGCATTAATTTTCTCAGATCCCTATAATTCTAGACAAAACAGGTTTTTTTTTCCCATTTGTGGAAGCTGTGATACTGGAGTAAAAACAATGTTTGCTAATGAAGCTATAGAGTGGTCTGCAAATTAGAAAAAATATATTTGGTGGTTATCAGTTGTGACCTTCTGGAGAGGTGAAATATATCAAGCTGCTTTATTCTTTTTAAAGTCTTCATGGTATTATTATGTTGCTTATATATCATATCATTTATATAGCCAGTCCCCAGCTGGTGGATATTTAGGTTGTTTTAATGTTTTCCTATTTTGAACAGTGTATACATGTCCAAGTATCTCTGTAGGACAATGTCTTGAGAGTAGAATCGTTGGGTGAAGTAATTACCAAATTTTTTGCCACAAATGTTGCACCAGTCTACACTTCAGTGTCCATGAGTCACTGCTGTGTCACCATGCCACCAACACCAGTGCTCATCTCATAGGAAAAAGTGCTACCTCAGTGTTATTTTAGTTAATGTTCTTTTATCAGGAGTACAACAGAGAACTTTCTGCTTCCTTTTCCACTGTTAGCTACTTTTTTTTTTTACCGAAGTAGTTGATATACAATCTTATGTTAGTTTCAAGTATACAGCATAGTGGTTCAACAGTTACCCACATTATTAGATCCTCACCCCTCACCAGTGCAGTTACTTATCTGCAACATAGAAAGATGTTGCAGAATCATTGGCAATATTCTCCATGCTCACCTTGATCCCCATGACCAACTTACATTATGATTGAGAATTTTGTGCCCCTTTATCCCCCTTGCTCTCTCCACCTACCCACTGCAACCCCTCCCCGATGGTAACCACCAGTCACTTCTCAGTGTCTGAGTCTACTGCTATTTTGGTTTGTTTTTAGATTCCCAAAATAAGTGAAATCATATGGTATTTGTCTTTCTCTGCCTTATTTCACTTAGCATAATACCCTTGAGGTCCATCTACATTGTCACAAATATCAGGATTTCTTTCTTTTTTATGGCTGAATAATATTCCATTGTGTATATGTACCACCTCTTCTTTATCCATTCATCTAATTGATGGACACTTTGGTTGCTTCCATATCTGGGCTGTTATAAATAATGCATGAATAAATATAGGGGTGCATATACCTTTTCAAATCAGGGATTTTGTTCTCCTTGGGTAAATTCCTAGAAGTGGAATTACTGGGTTGTATGGTATTTCTATTTTTAGTTTCTTGAGGAACCTCCATACTACTTTCCACAGTTGTTAGCTACTCTTGAACTTCCGAAATTGTGAGAAAATAGTGAGTATCAAAAGGAAAATTTGCTCATTTTTTCTGAAATTTTCTCTGGGCACTGAATAGAAACCCCAATTTCTAGTCCTTCGGAGACCGATTTAGGCTACCCAGTTAATGTTTCCTGTTCTTTACATTAACATTTATTGAGTGCATACTATATGCTAAAGTCTGTCAGGCACTTGCGGGGGGGCGGTTACAGTCAATGAACAAAAAAGGCACAAAATCCAGTTCTCTTGGAGCTTACGTTTCAAAGGGGAGAGCATGCTATAAATAAATTAGCTAAAAATTGGAAGCTTTATGTGGTGATAATACCATGAGGAAGAGAGAGGGTTTAGATAGGGTGAGGGGAGGTGCAAATTTATGTCAGTTTGACAGGAAGAGCATTTCCACGTACTTCCTGCTTCTTTCTGGTCTGTGTGCTCTAATTGTACTTCTCCTCCTTTGTTTTATTTTTATTTCTTTCAATAAGAATATTGTGAATTCTATGAATACTAAGAATTCTCTGGTATGGAATATGGCTAGAGCTTTATTTAATGCCTATCCACAATGATTGTATTAAAATGATTTCTGTTCAGTGTGATTTTTCTGGTATGTTGGAACAAATGAATGATATCTAATGGTCTTCTAAAATTTGTCATGTTCATAGGGTGACAAAAAGCACCAATATCCAATATAGAATAGATGTAGGATATTCCAGGACTTGATGAGGGCTGCTTCACTCCATTCCCAAGCGGTGCCAGCTGTCTCACAAATGCCTGTTGTCAATCATGAAAGACATAGTTTCTCATTGGGACTGGTCTATGGCTTTTGTTCTCATAACAAAGGCACTCTCCATTTGGAAAAATTGTTTTAATAAGGGAAAGTGGAAATGAAAATTCATCATGGCTTCCATGGTTCCTGAAGATAAAATGTCTAAAACAGGGTTTGTTGGGAAACAAAATTTTTATTTAGTTTTTCTGGATGCTCATGCCACTGGAGAGAAAGGCTCTAAAATTTTCACCATGGAAGCAGCGGTAACTGAATTTCCATAATAGATATTAAAGATCTGAAAAAAATATTCTTAATTTACATGTTCTCTCTAAATTTATGCTCAAAGAAAGGGTCTTAATATAAATCAAAATACAAAAAACTCAAGTGTATTAAGAATATTCAACATCTATGGGCAAGTCACAGTGGTAAAGGCTACCCATGAGTTCCAGGGCCAAAGTCAGAGAAATTTGGATCCAAAGTTAGGAGAGTTTACCCACCACAACTTTTAGTGAAACCGCAAACTGGCCACTTAGCTTTTCCTTAGGCTAAAATAAAGTAATAACAATAGCCTTTATTCAATGTTTGCATAAGGCACTGCGCTAAGCACTTTATACATTAATCTGACTCATTCTCATAGCAAGCCTGAGAGGAAGGTGATGTCATTACACCTCATAGATGAAGAAATTTAAGCTTAGAGAGACAGATTAAGTGACCTGTCAAAATCACACAGGTAATAAATGTTAGAACTGAGATTTGAACTTCATTTGTCTGATTCCAAAGCTCTGCCCAGCCAATGTCTGAGCACCCACAGAGGGCCAAGCATCCCTTACGGTGGGTTCACACACGTTCAGCCATTACAGTACGTAGATAAAGTACATGTTCTGTTGAAGAGGGGGAATCCAGGAGTAGAGAAGTGACGTGATTGTGCTGAGGTCACGCATTCTGGAGTGGTGAAGTCAGAATATGAACTCAAGACCTCTATCTCCAAACCATTCAATGAATTAAAAAAAAATTATATCACAGCCTATTTTCTGTCTGCACAATGATCATATTATTCTTCCAGTTGCCTACTCCTTTGAGGTAAAGTGATAATTAGCAGGGATTCCTAGGAGAAAGGTGTCAAATATCTGCACTTTAAAAAACTGTGTTGGATTTTCTTATCAGTTAGCCCATTATCTTCTTGAATCTAATTGGTACTTCTAGAAAAAGCAGGAGTTCTGTGGGTAGTTTTCAGTATGCTTCAGTGAACTAAGTGGTGTACTAGTAGGCCACAAAGACTCATATTGCTTCTAACCATGTATGAATAATGGTTGCCACCTGCAAGTAGCTTAGGCGGTGGGCAATCAGAGTTCCATTCTGAGGGCTTAGAATGGGTGGGTGAGTATTTTTTGATTCCTGTTTTTTTCTCCAGCTTTATTTGAGGTATAATTGGCAAGTGAAAGTATAAGCTATTTAAACTGTACAGGGTGATGATTTGATATATGTACACATTGTGGAAGAATTCCTCCCATTGGGTTAATTAACACGTTCATTACACATTAACCTTTTTTTTGATGAGAATGTTTATGCTCTGTTCTTTTAGCAACTTTGAATTCTACAATACAGTGTTATCAACTGTAGTCACCATGTTATACATTAGATTCTCCAACCCTATTCATCTTATAACTGAAAATTTGTACCCTTTTTACCAATCTCTTCCTATTTCCCCCACCCCCCCCAGTTCCTGGCAAACAATTTTATGTTTATATGAGTTCAACTTTTTAAAAAAAGACTCTACCTAAAAGTGATACAGTGTGGTGTTTGTCTTTCTCTATGCCTTATTTCACTTAGCATAATATCCTCCAGGTTCATCCATGTTGTTGCAAATGGCAGGACTTCCTTCCTTTTAAAGGCAAAATAATATTCCATTGTATTTATATATACGAACTTTTCTTCATTCATCTGTTGACAGACACTAAGTTGTTTCCATATCTTGGCTATTGTGAATAATGCTGCTATGAATATGGGAGCACAGATATTTCTTTGAGATAATGATTTTGTTTCCCTTGGATGTATACCCCAAAGTGGGATTGACTCATTGCTGGATCATATGGTAGTTCTATTTTAATTTCTTGAGGAACCTCCATACTGTTTTCCATAGTGGCTGCAGCAATTTATAATCCTACCAACAGTATATAAGGGTTCCTTCTCCACATCTTCTCCACATCTTTTCCAGCATTTTTTATCTTTTGTCTTTTCGGTAATAGAATCCTTACAGGTATGAAGTGATATCTCATTTTGATTTTGATTTGCATTTCCCTTATGATTAGTGATGTTGAAACCTTTTTATGTACTTGTTGCCAATTTGTGTGTCTGGAAAAAATGACTATTTAGGTCCTTTACCCATTTTTGAATTGGGATTTTTTTTTTGTTTTTTTGTTTTCTTTTTGCTATTGAGTTGTATGGATGTTTATCCCTTATGTATTTTGGCTATTAACTCCTTTTCAGATATGTGAAATATTTGTAAATATTTTCTCCTATTCCACAGGTTACTTTTATATTTTGTCAATGATTTTCTTTGCTGTACAGACTTTTTTAGTTTGATATTAATGCTATTTATTTTTGCTTTGTTGCTTTTGCTCTTGGTGTCAAACCCAAAAACTCATTCCAGGACCATGGTTAAAGACTTACTATGTTTTCTTCTAGGTATTTTATGGTTTCAGGTTTTATGTTCAGATCTTTAATCCATTTTGAATTGATTTTGTGTATGGTGTAAGATATGGTCCATATGTGACTATCTAGTGTTTTCAAAACAATTAATTGGAGAGACTATCCTTTCCTCACTGTACTGACTCCTTTATTGAAAATTAATTAACCAAATATGCACGGGTTTATTTCTGGGCTCTTCATCTGTTCCATTGGTCTGTATGTCTGTTTTTATGGCAATACCATACTGTTGGGATTACTATAGCTTGGTAATACAGTTTGAAATCAGGAAGCTTAATGCCTTCCAGCTTTGCTCTTTTTTAGGGTGGCTGTGGCTAGTCACATTCTTTTGTGGTTCCATAGCAATTTTAGCATTGTTTTTTCTATTTCTGTGAAAAATGTCATTGGAATTTTCATACAGATTGTGTTTAATCTTAGATTGCTTTGCTTAGTATAGACATTTTAGCAATACTCTTCTAATCCATGAACATGGAATATCTTTCTGTTTATTTTTGTCATCTTCAGTTTCTCTCATCATTGTCTAATAGTTTTCAGCGCACAGATATTTCACCTCCTTGGTTACATTTATTCCTAATTACTATTTTTTTGGTGTTATTGGAAATGGCATTATTTTCTTAATATCTCTGATAATTGTTCATATATAGAAGCACAACTGTTTTTTGTATATTGATTTTATTACTAAAACTTTACTGAAATTTTCTGTTAGGTCTGACAGTTTTGTGGTGAAATCTTTAGAATTTTCTGTGTATAATATCATGTCTTTCAAATAGAATTGAATTTATTTCTTCCTTTCTGATTTGGTTGCCTTTTATTTTTTCACCGACTTCTCTGGCTAGGTCTCCCAGTACTCTGTTGAATAAAAATGCAGACAGTGAATATCCTTGTTCTGCTCCTGATCTTAGAGAAAAACTGTTGACATTTCATCACTGAATATGATGTTAGTTGTGGGCTTGTCATATATGGTCTTCATTATGTGGAAGCATATTCCGTCTATATTGCAGTTCGTTGAGAGTTTCTATCATGTAAGTGTGTTGAATTTTGTCAAATGTTTTTTCAGCACCTGTTGAAATGATCATATTATTTTTATCCTTTATTTTCTGAATCTACATCAGATTGATTTGCAGACGTTAAACTATACTTGCTTTCCTGGAATAAATACCACTTAAACATGGTGTATCACCCTTTTAATGCATTGCTGAAATCTCTTAGCTAGTATTGTGTTGAGAATTTTTGCATCTGTACTCATTGGGAATATGGTCTGTAATTTTCTTTTTTGTCATGTCTTTGTTCAACTTTGGTTTCAGAGTAATGCTAGCCTTGTAAAATGAATTCGGAAGTGTTCCCTTCTCTTTTATTTTTGGAAGAGTTTGAGAGGGATTGGTACTAGTTCTTTAATTATTTGCTGGAAATCACCAGTGAAGCCATCTGGTTTTGGATATTTCCTTGTTGAAGGTTTTTGATTACTGATTCAGTCTTCTCACTAGTAACCAGCCTGTTCAGATTTTCTTCTTCAAGATTCAGTCTTGGTTGATTGTATGTTCCTAAGAATTTATCTATTTCTTCTATATTGTCAAATTTTGGGAGCATATAATTGTTAAAAGCAGTCTCTTACTATTCTTTGTATTTGTGTGTTACATCTCTCCTTTCATTTATAATTTCATTTGTGTCCTTTCTTTTCTTTGTAAGCTTAGCTAACAGTTTGTCCATTTAGTTTACCTTTTTAATAGGCAGCTTAGTTTCATGGATTGTTTCTATTGTCTTTTTAGTCTTTATTTCATTTATTTCTAGTCTGGTCTTTGTTATTTCCTTCCTTCTCTTAACTTTGAGCTTCCATTTTTCTTTTTCTAGTTCCTTGAAGTATAAAGGTAGGTTGTTTATTTGACCTTTTTTTTTTTTTTTTTTTTGCTTTATTGCCATAAACTTCTCTTTTAGAACTGCTTGTGCTGCATCCTCTAAATATTGGTATGCTGTGTTTCATTTCCATTTGTTTAAAGATATTTTTTATTTCTTTTTTGATTTCCTCTTTGGCCCATTGCTTGTTCAGGAGCATGTTTTTTAACCTACATATATTCTTGAATTTTCCAGTTTTCTTCTTATAATTGAGTTCTAATTTCATACTATTATGGTTGGAAAAGATGCTTGATAGGATTTTAGTCCTCTTAAATTTATTAAGACTTGTTTTGTGGCCTAATACTGATCTGTTCTGGAGAATATCCCATATACACTTGAGAAGAATGTGTGTTCTGCCTCTGTTGGGTGGAATGTTTTGTATAGTTTATTGGTTCCATATGGTAAAATGTGTAGTTTAAGTCCAATGTTTTCTTCATGATTTTCTCTCTGGATGATTTATCCATTGTTGAAAATGGAATATTGAAGTCCTCTGCTATTATTGTACTTGTGATTTTCCCTTCATATCTGTTTGTATTTGCATTATATATTTAGATGTTCCTATGTTGGGTGCATAAATATTTAGTTATTTATAGTTGTTATATGCTCTTGTTGAATTAATCTTATCATTATATAATAACTTTGTGTCTTGTTACAGTCTTTGGCTTAAGGTGTATTTTTGTTTTAGTATAGCTCTCCCTGGTTTCTTTTAATTTCAGTTTGCATGGTGTGGGTAAAATTATAATATTTCCAGAATATCTTGCCTGGCGTTAGTGCATTTGTATATTCTCAGGAGTGGAGAGAAATTCATCTCCATATCACTGGGTAAATACCTGGGCAACTGAGGGTGTATCTGAACCTGAGAGGTTAAGGGAAGGGCTTGCTTGCTTGCTTGCTTCTTCTGGAGCAAGGGAAAGAGACAGCCCTGGACTGCAGTTTGTGAGCAATAAATGGGTTTTAAACTTTATTTCTCCCTTTGACTGATTTTGGTTTTTAGAGGTATTTTGCCCCAGGATTTCCTCTCCCCAGACTTACACATGGAATATCTTTTTACAAACATTCACATTCACTCTATGGGTGTCCTTAAAGCTGAGATGGTTTTTTTTTTTTGCTATCATTAATGTACAATTACATAAGCAACATTATGGTTACTAGATTCCCCCTATTATCAAGTCCCCCCCACATACCCCATTACATTCACTGTCCATCAGCATAGTAAGATTCTATAGAGTCACTACTTGTCTTCTCTCTTGTACTGCCTTCCCCATGTCTTCCCCCACATTATATGTGCTAATCGTGATGCCCCTTTTTCCCCTTTTCCCTCCCTTCCTACCCGTCCTCCCTAGTCCCTTTCCCTTTGGTAACTGTTAGTCCATTCTTGGGTTCTGTGAGTCTGCTGCTGTTTTGTTCCTTCAGTTTTTTCTTTGTTCTTATACTCCACAGATGAGTGAAATCATTTGATTCTTGTCTTTCTCTGCCTGGCTTATTTCACTGAGCATAATACCCATGTTGTTGCAAATGGTAGGATTTGTTTTCTTCTTATGGCTGAATAGTATTCCATTGTATATATGTACCATGTCCTCTTTATCCATTCATCTACTGATGGACACTTAGGTTGTTTCCATAATAGTGCTGCGATAAACATAGGGGTGCATATGTCTTTTTCAAATGGGGCTGCTGCATTCTTAGGGTAAATTCCTGGGAGTGGAATTACTGGGTCAAATGGTATTTCTATTTTGAGTTTTTTGAGGAACCTCCATACTGCTTTCCACAATGGTTTAATTATTTTACATTCCCACCAGCAGTGTAGGAGGGTTCCCCTTTTTCCACATCCTTGCCAACATTTGTTGCTGTTTGTCTTTTGGATGGCGGCCATCCTAACTGGTGTGAGGTGATCTCTCATTATGGTTTTAATTTGTATTTCTCTGATGATTAGCGATGTGGAGCATCTTTTCATGTACCTGTTGACCATCTGAATTTCTTCTTTGGAGAAGTGTCTATTCAGCTCTGCTACCCATTTTTTAATTAGCCTATTTGCTTTTTGTTTTGTTTGTTGAGGTACGTGAGTCTTTATATAATTTGGATGTCAACCCCTTATCGGATATGTCATTTATGAATATATTCTCCATTACTATAGGATGTATTTTTCTTCTGCTGATGGTGTCCTTTGCTGTACAGAAGCTTTTCAGCTTGATATAGTCCCACTTGTTCATTTTTGCTTTTGTTTCCCTTGCCCGGGGAGATACGTTCATGAAGAAGTTGCTCATGTTTATGTCCAAGAGATTTTTGCCTATGTTTTTTTCTAAGAGTTTTATGGTTTCATGACTTACATTCAGGTCTTTGATCCATTTTGAGTTTACTTTTGTGTATGGGGTTAGACAATAATCCATTTTCATTCTCTTACATGTAGCTGTCCAGTTTTGCCAACACCAGCTGTTGAAGAGGCTCTCATTTCCCCATTATATATCCATGGCTCCTTTATCATGTATTAGTGGACTATATATGCTTGGGTTTGTATCTGGGCTCTCTAGTCTCGTCCATTGATCTGTGGGTCTGTTATTGTGCCAGTACCAAATTGTCTTGATTACTGTGGCTTTGTAGTAGAGCTTAAGTCAGGGAGTGTAATTCCCCCTGCTTTATTCTTCCTTCTCAGGATTGCTTTGGCTATTCGGGGTCTTTTGTGGTTCCATATGAATTTTAGAGCTATTTTTTCTAGTTCATTGAAGAATGCTGTTGGTATTTTGATAGGAATTACATTGAATCTATAGATTGCTTTAGGCAGGTTGGCCATTTTGATAATATTAATCCTTCGTATTTATGAGCACGGGATATATTTCCATTTATTGGTATTTTCTTTAATTTCTCTCATGAGTGTCTTGTAGTTTTTAGAGTATAAGTCTTTCACTTCCTTCATTAGGTTTATTCCTAGGTATTTTATTCTTTTTGATGCAATTGTGAATGGAATTGTTTTCCTGATTTCTCTTTCTGCTAGTTCACTGTTAGTGTGTAGGAATGCAACAGATTTCTGTGTATTAATTTTGTATTCCACAACTTTGCTGAATTCAGATATTAGATCTAGTTGTTTTGGAGTGGATTCTTTAGGGTTTTTATATACAATATCATGTCATCTGCAAACAGGGACAGTTTGACTTCTTCCTTGCCAATCTGGATGCCTTTTATTTCTTTGTGTTGTCTGATTGCTGTGGCTAGGACCTCCAGAACTATGTTGAATAAAAGTGGGGAGAGTGGGCACCCTTGTCTTGTTCCCGATCTTAAAGGAAAAGCTTTCAGCTTCACGCTGTTAAGTATAATGTTGGCTGTGGGTTTGTCATATATGGCCATTATTATGTTGAGGTACTTGCCCTCTATACCCATTTTTTGAGAGTTTTTATCATGAATGGATGCTGAATTTCGTCAAATGCTTTTTCAGCGTCTATGGAGATGATCATGTGGTTTTTGTCCTTCTTTTTGTTGATGTGGTGGGTGATGTTGATGGATTTTCGAATGTTGTACCATCCTGCATTCCTGGGATGAATCCCACTTGATCATGATGGATGGTCTTTTTGATGTATTTTTGAATTTGGTTTGCTAATATTTTGTTGAGTATTTTTGCATCTGTGTTCATCAGGGATATTGGTCTGTCATTTTCTTTTTTTGTGGTGTCTTTGCCTGTTTTTGGTACTAGAGTGATGTCACGTAGAATGAGTTTAGGAGTATTCCCTCCTCTTCTACTTTTTGGAAAACTTTAAGGAGGATGGGTATTAAGTCTTCACTAAATATTTGGTACTATTCAGCAGTGAAACCATCTGGTCCAGGGTTTATGTTCTTAGGTATTATTTTGATTACCAATTCAATTTCATTGCTGCTAATTGGTATATTCAGATTTTCTCTTTCTTTCTCGGTCAGCCTTGGAAGGTTGTATTTTCTAGAAATTTGTGCATTTCTTCTAGGTTATACAGTTTGTTAGCATATAATTTTTCAAAGTATTCTCTAATATTTCTTTGTATTTCTGTGGCATCCGTCGTGATTTTTCCTTTCTCATTTCTGCTTCTGTTTGTGTACAGTCTCTCTTTTTCTTGATTAGCCTGGCTAGGGGTTTATTTATTTTGTTTATTTTCTCAAAGAACCAGCTCTTGCTTTCATTAATTCTTTGTATTGTTTTATTCCTCTCAGTTTTATTTATTTCTGCTCAATCTTTATTATGTCCCTCCTTCTACTGACTTTGGGCCTCATTTGTTCTTCCTTTTCTAGTTTCGTTAATTGTGAGTTTAGACTGTTCATTTTGGATTGTTCTTCTTTCCTGAGGTAGGCCTGTATTCAATATACTTCCCTTTAGCATGGCCTTCGCTGTATCCCACCGATTTTGCAGTGTTGAATTATCGTTGTCATTTGTCTCCATATATTGCTTGATCTCTTTTTATTTGGTCATTGATGCATTGATTATTTAGGAGCCTGTTATTAAGCCTCCATGTGTTTGTGGGCTTTTTCATTTTCTTTGTGTAATTTATTTCTAGTTTCATACTTTTGTGACCTGAGAAGCTTGTTGGTACAATTTCAATCTTTCTGAATTTATTGAGGTTCTTTTTGTGGCCTAGTATATGATCTATTCTTGAAAATGTTCCATATTTACTTGAGAAGAACGTGTATCCTCTTGCTTTTGGATGGCGTGTTCTGTAGATGTCCGTTAGGTTGATCTGTTCTAATACGCTGTTCAGTGCCTCTGTCTCTACTTATTTTCTGTCTGGTTGATTTGTCCTTTGGAATGAATGGTGTGTTGAAGTCTCCTAAAATGAATGCATTCATTCTATTTCCCCCTTTAATTCTGTTAGTATTTGTTTCACATATGTAGGTGATCCTGTATTGGGTGCGTAGATATTTATAATAGTTTTATCGTCTTGTTGGACTGACCCCTTTATCATTATGTAATGTCCTTCTTTGTCTCTTGTAATTTTCTTTGTTTTGAAGTGTATTTTGTCTGATACAAGTACTGCAACTCCTGCTTTTTTCTCCCTATTAGTTGCATGAAATATCTTTTTTCATCACTTCACTTTCAGGTTGTGTATGTCTTTGGGTCTGAAGTGAGTCTCTTGTAGACAGCATATAGATGGGTCTTGTTTTTTTATCCATTCAGTAACTCTATGTCTTTTGATTGGTGCATTCAAACCATTTACATTTAGGGTGATTATCGATAGGTATGTACTTATTGGCATTGCAGGCTTTAGATTCGTGGTTACCAACGGTTCAAGGGTAATTCCCTTACTATCTAACAGTCTAACTCACTTGGTATGCTATTTTAAACACAACCTAAAGGTTATTTTTTTTCTCCTCCTTTTTCTTCCTGTGCCATTCTTTATGTGTTAGGTATCATATTCTGTACTCTTTGTCTATCCCCTGATTGACTTTGGGGGTTGTTGATTTGATTTTGCATCTGCTTAGTAATTAATTGTTCTACTTTTCAGTGGTTTTATTTCCCCTGGTTACATCTATTTAGCCTTAGGAATACTTCCATCTATAGCAGTCCCTCCAAAATGCACTGTAGAGGTGGTTTGTGGGAGGTAAATTTTCTCAGCTTTTGCTTATCTGGAAATTGTTTAATCCCTCCTTCAAATTTAAGTGTTAACCTTGCTGGGTAGAGTATTCTTGGTTCGAGGCCCTTCTGCTCTATTGCATTAAATATATCATTCCACTCCCTTCTGGCCTGTAAGGTTTCTGTTGAGAAATGTGATGGTAGCCTGATGGGTTTTCCTGTGTATGCGATCTTTTTTCTGTCTCTGGCTGCTTTTAAAAGTCTGTCTTCATCCTTGATCTTTGCTATTTTAATTATTATATGTCTTGATGTTGTCTTCCTTGGGTCCCTTGAGTTGGGAGATCTGTGCATCTCCATGGCTTGAGAGACTATGTCTTTCCCCAGACTGGGGAAGTTTTCAGCAATTACCTCCTCAATGACACTTTGTATCCCTTTTTCTCTTTCTTATTCTTCTGATACCCCTGTAATGCGAATATTTTTCCGTTTGGACTGGTCACACAGTTCTCTCAATATTCTTTCATTCTTAGAGATCCTTTTTTCTCTCTGTGCCTCAGCTCCTTTGTATTCCTCTTCTCTAATTTCTATCCCATTTACCATCTCTTCTGCTACATCTCATCTGCTTTTAAATCCCTGCATTGCATTTTTCATTTCAGATATGGAACTTCTTAATGATTGAATCTCCATCTTAAATTCGTCCCTGAGTTCTTGAATATTTTTCTGTATCTCCATAAGCATGTTTATGATTTTTATTTTAAACTCTCTTTCATGAAGATTGGTGAGTTCAGTTTCATTTGGTCCTTTTTCTGGGGTTTGTGATATTTTCGTCTGAACCAGGTTTCTTTGATGTTTCATAATTCTATGTGGTGCCCTCTAGTGCCCAGAATCTCTAGTCTCTGGAGCTGCTCAGCCCCTAGAGTCAGTTTGGAGGTCTTAGGGGATCGGCACTGGTGCCTTGTGGCAGGAAAGAGCTGTTTCCTGATTCCTGGCTTCTGTGCCTGTCTCCAGTAGCAGAGCCAGTGGGCTGAGCACAGTCGCATAAGCCTGTGTGCTTGGCGTCTCTAGCTGTTGTAGGCAGGGCCTCCAACTGGCCTGACGCCAGTGCAGCGACTGCTGGTTTGCGAGCAGGTGCCAGCAGGAAGATGCAGCAGGCTGCATGTCACAGTGGGGTGCCTCAGAGCTGAGTAGGCAGGCAGGGTGATGGGGCTCCTGAAGCTCCTCGAAGTTCCCAACCTGCTGGGCAGAGGGCACCCAGACAACCTTGTCCACGTATCCTTTCTCTCCTGTAGCAAGCTCCATGCAAACTCCACCCGTTCAGCAGCCCTCTCGCTGCTAGGAAGCCTCTCAGACCGCCTGCCTTTCCTTTGATACAGAGCAGCTGAATGTGGATCCCCCTCCTCCAGAAACAGGCAGAATCTCTCTCTGTTTTTCAAGCTCTCTGCCTGTCCCAGCTCCCCAACCCCAGCAACCTCCAGAGCACCACACAGTGTAGGTTTGTGGTCCAGAGCAGACCTCCAGGGCTGGGTGTTCAGCAGTTCTAGGCTTCCACCCCCTACCTGCTCTGTTCTCTTCCTCCTGCCAGTGAGCTGGGGTGGGGAAAGGGCTCAGGTCTTGCCGGATCAAGGCTTTCATACGTTACCCTGTTTCATGAGGTCTCCTCTGTTTGTGAGGTCTCTATGCAGTCTGGTGCAGCCTTCTTTTCTGTTGCTGTTTTAGGGCTAGTTGTATTAAGTATATTTTCACACTATATGTGGTTTTGGGAGGAATTCTCTGTCTCACCTCTCACACTGCCATCTTGAATCAAAGCTGAAATGTTTCTTATAGGCTGCATTCTGTGTCTTTTGATTGGAGTATTATTCCACTTACATTTAAAATAAGTTTCATAGGTTTGGACTTTCTATTGCCATTCTATTTATTGTTTTATAACTCCTTGTTCATTTCTTCTTTCTTGTGATTCATGGTATTCTGTGTTTAGATTTCTTTCTCATTATCTTTTGTATAATTACTGTAGGCTTTTGCTTTGTGGTTACCATCTGGCTTACATAAAACATTTATAACAGTCTATTTCTAACTGTTAATATTTTAACTTCAAATGCAGACCAAAACTGTCCTACCCTTCATTTTATGTTTTTAATGTCACAACTTGTATCTTTGTATATTGTGTATCTATTTACAAGTTACTGTAGTTATTTTGAATACTTTTGCCTTTTAACCTTCATACTAGAGTTGTAAGCGATTTATCTACCACCATTACAACATGAGAGTATTCGGAATTTAATTATATATTTACCTTTACCAATGAGTTTTATGCTTTCATATATTTTCCTGTTATTTTAATTAGCATCCTTTTGTTTCAAGACCTCCCCTTAACATTTCTTATTAAGCTAGTCTAGCAGTGATGAACTCCTGCAGCTGTTGTTTATCTGGAAAACTCTGTCTTTCCTTCAATTCTGAAGGACAACTTTGCTGCACAGAGTATTTTTTGTTGGCAGATTTTTTTTCCCCAACCTTTTGAATATATCACTTCACTCCCTTTTGACCTGTAAGGTTTCTGCTGAAAAATCTGCTCATAGTCTTATGGGGGTTCTCTTGTAAGTAAGAGGTTGATTTTCTCTTGCTGATTTTAAGATTCTTTCATCTTTAACTTTGCTTCATTTAATTTAAATGTGTTGATAAAGAAAAATATTTAACATAGCCGACAAGGTCAGCAGAAAAAAAAAAACCCTCAGCCCCCTCTGCTTCTTTTCTTTGGCAAGGTCGGCGAAAGAAACACTCAAACACTGCTGGTCCCCCTCCCCTTCATCCTCACTCCTCCAGGCTTCTCTTTTACCCTGCTTGCTGTGCACGTAGAAATGCCACAGATACAGAAGTAGAAAGATATAAATTGTTCCCCTTGTCTTTGTTCAGGGCTCAGAACTTGGGAGATTACTCCCCTCTGAGCCCACCAGTGTGAAATAAAACTCAACCCTTCAAGACCTCCGAGTGCCGCTTGGTTCTTCTGTCAGCAATCCAGTCCAGGTTTTAACATTTTCCATAACAGTGTAATGATCTGATCTCTTTGGATTTGTCTTATTTGGAACTTTCTGGGCTTCCAGATGTCTATTTCTTTCCCCAATTAGGGCTCTTTTAGCCATTATGTTTTTGCATAAGCTTTCTGCCCCCTTTTCTCTTTCTTTTCCTTCAAGGACCCCTATAATGTGTATATTGGTCCATAAATCTCTTAAACTGTCTTCAGTCCTTTTAGTTCTTTTTTCCTTTTGCCCTGTCTGATTGGATCAGTTCCACTGTCCTGTCTTTGACTTTGCTGATCCTTTCTCCCACTTTATCTAGTCTGTGTTGAATCCTGTATTCAGTCTTTCAGTTCAGTTGTTTTTCCTTCAGCTATATGATTTATTTGGTACTTTTAATATTTTCTATCTCTTAGTTGAAATTCTTACTTTGCTCATGATTATTCTCCTCCACTTGGTAAGCATCTTTCTATTTTTTTGAACTCTATTAGGTGTAAATCACTTATCTACATTTAATTAAGATTGTTTCTGTATGTTGTTATTTTTGGAACATACTCTGTTTCTCTCTCTCTCTTTTTGACTCTGTTTTGGTTTCTGCACATTAGATACAATAGCCACCCCTGAAATTTTGGACAGGATGGCCTCACGTAGAAGATGAACCTCGTCAAATATCCAGCCTGAACTCTTAGTTGTCTCTCAAACTTTTGTGATTGTCCAAGTCTCCTTTGTTTTTAGTGGCTCCCAGTAATTGAGGATGTGTCAAAATCTGTTAATATCCCAAAAAGGGAGGGTGGCATGTAGCACCTTGATACAGACAGGTAAGATGCTAGACCCTTAGGCAGCAGCTGGGAAAGTATGTAGGTAAGCTCCTTCCAGGGAGAAATAAGATGGGCTTTTTTGCTTGCTTCCTGTGTGCTGGGTCTGTGTATAGCCATGGGGGCAGGGGTATCTCATGTGCCTCCTAAAAACTGTTTCTTTGTTTGCAATAGTCCTGTGGTTTATGTGAATGCAAGCACCATTGGCTATTAGAACCAGGCAAACGGGGGGCTTATTCCTTAGGTAGTTATAAAAGCTGGGGTACTAAATGTGTGTATAAGTTCCTTCCAGGGAGATATTGGTGACTTTTTTTTTTAATTGAAGTGGGCTGGAGGGAGGGGGTGTGAGAAGTATGCACTGTCTACTCAGGTATTCAGGTTGTGGAGGAAGATTGGAACCAACCCTTAGAGGTCTGCTAAATTAGAAGCCTGGCCCTCAGGGGGCAGCTTTTTAAAATATGCAGATAAACCCCCCTTTCAGAGAAAGACTAGGAGACAGGAGATTTTTCCTGTTCCCTTTGTGCTTAGGTCTGGGGAGATAGCTGGTTAAAAATTGTTTCCTTGTTTGCTACTCATGAATGGAAACCCCTTTGGCTATCAGAGCTCCCAGATCTGGGAATCTGTTCCTTGGGTGGCAGCTTTAAAAGCTTGGGCATAGATGTGTGTATAACTCCTTCCAGGAGATCACATCATGGCAAGTTGGAGGGGGCTGGTGGGAGGAGATGGGAGTGGTATCCACCAGCTCTTCTGGCCTCTGGGAAGGATCACAGCCAGCCCTTAGTGTCTGCTAAATTAGAAGTCTGGCACTCAGGCAACAGCCTTTCAAGTATGTAAATAAACCTTTTTCAGGGAAGCCTGGAGATGGGATATTTTGCCCACCCCTTCTGGACTCAGTCCTGGGGAGACAGCTGGGTGAGTGCTTGTATATCGGTTAAGAATTGCTTCTTTGTTAGCTGGGGTCTTGTGGGTCTCATGGGTATAAACCCCACTGGCTTCCAGAGATAAGTATTGTGGGTGCCCCTCCCTTAGTGAGTATCTTAAAAGTTGGGGTGCTAGATATGGGGTCCAAACCCTTTAACCCTCACGGAAAAGCTAGGAGTTGGGGGCTTCCTCCTGGTTGCGTGCCGCTGTATTAGAGGAGGTGTTTGTGAAGAGAATGTGCCTCAGCCTTTCCCACCTGTTTCAGTGTGGTTATTTTCTCATTCATCTGATGGGTAGGAGTCACTTAGCTTATTTTGGGATTTCTTTCAGAAGAAATTGTTCCATGTGTGGCTGTACATCGGGTGCACCTGTGGGAAGAGGGGTGCTCACAAGCCTCTTATGTCACCATCTTGGTCTGCTCTCTCCTGATGTCCTGTTCTGAAGCTAGAACTAGATTAAATTCTTGATCTTGATCCTAATTTCCTTTGATGTCTACTTGAAACACATCATGAGTTGTTTTGGCTTATCATTAATTTTTAAGTCCAAGTACGGTGCTCTAGTATTCAAAGAGTAGACTTTTGTGTAGGAGAAAGCTTATTAATTTCTTAAAGACATTCAAAGGAGAGCTCAAAAGATTGAATGAAAGCTGGTAGATTTCTGAAGTCTTTACTGAAGATTAATGTTGGAAACTTGCAAAACAATTTAAATGATTTTTTTGACTTCACTTCTGGGCTACCATTTCATATGGTGAGATATTATTAATAATTTCAGAACAAATGACCCTATTTCATGTTCCTAATAAATTGGTAGTGTTTAGCATCAAAGGATTGTTGTCATTCTCAAGAAGCTTTTTTAAATCTCAGCTTGCTTTTTTGAGAAGAGTTTTAGAAGAACTGGAAAACTTTAATTCATAAATTATCCATATTCAACACTGATAGATTCAGGTGAATTTGCCTGAAAAAAAAAAAGCTACCCTGGCAGGTGTCTCTAGAGTTTCATTATTTTTTTATGCACCATAATTCTGCTGTGTTCCATTTCCCTAGGAGCACTGGTAGACTATGTGTCCTGTAACTGACAAACTAAACCTGGGGGCTCTGAAAAATTAAAGATCAGTCTTTTTGTTCCCTTTTATAAGCATAAGCTTCAGAAGGCCTGCAATGGAAAAACACTCAACATGTCCCAAATCATTCTTTAATTTATTCAAGTTGAAATAGAATGAAATGGAAAGAGGTATTCCCAAATTTGAAATAAAATGTTGAACTTCAGTTTCTAAAAGAAAATCTTAAAAGTAACATGAATTCAGAGACTTCTAACCAAATAAAGTCAGGAGACACTTGTATTCTTGGCTGAAGGCTTAACTAATATAAATTGTCATAAAACATCCAAAATGTAAACCTAAACTTTTACTTAGGAGTAAGAAAAAGTGGAAGATATGAACTCTCTCTAATGTCTTAACAAAGATTCTCTTGAAATTTAAACATTGTGTTTGTATCTACCAAGCAGGTTTTTTTTTTAAGAAAAAGGGAAGATTTAAGTGATCTAATTATGTGTTCTAATAGTTTGATTTAAAATACTTCCTCTGTCAAAGAAATTGAACAAAGAAATATTTAGTAATGAGAGTAGAGAAACATATAACACACTGTTCCCATTATCCCCACCATTTGAAAGGAAATATCTACATTGAATGTTTTGTTTTTCAAGTTTAGTTTTACATTGCATAGGTAAAGGAACTACTTTTACATCTCAGAAAATGAAGTTTATAACCCAACAGCAAACACACCTCACTCATTCTTTTCTTTCCAGTGTTCTCAGTTTGTGTTTACTTCCCTTTAATATCATACCATAAATTTGTACTCTGGAAAAAGTGTACTCTTCATATTTGTAAACCATTATTTTCTCCAAGGATTAATAATTTCCTGGTAAGATTCATTCAACTGCCTTTTTCCAATTCTGTTATCTCCTTCAGCATTTTCTTTGCAGTGTGACAAGACCATTTATTTGACATACAGATATATCTCACAGAGCAAGGGAGATAGAGGAAAGCCCTCTCCTCTGTTCCTTGATTTTTCCCAAGAATTGAGTTTCATTATTGGTATAATGAGGCTCTGAGGCAGGAGTGAGAAATGGCTTAGAATCAAGGATATCTAAGAATAGATTCTGATAATACCATTAAAAGCCATTAGGAGTCCAATGAACTTTGTCTTTTGCATCTATATAATAGAATTAGAATACTGACGTTATGAGATTGTTGCAAAGATTAAATGAGCTACATACGATGTCTAACAAGGGGCCTGGTACACAGTAATGTTCAACAGATATAGCTAATACTAATAGCCATCATATTTTCAGTAATAATTTGATCTAGTTGTTGAACATTCCCCTTTAAATGCATAACTTGACATCACTTTCTGTTTCCCTGGAAATTGCTACGCTAGTGTATCTGAATTAGATGTTTTTCTTTTTTTTTTTTTTTAAGTAAAACTAAGGTGTGTTTTACCTAACTGAAAATCACTTTGGTTTAGTTTGCCACTTTTGTACCCATTTAAATTCATTGTCTTTTTTATTTTCACCTTCAAAATTAGGGTGATCTACAAATGTTATGCTATTAAACTCCGCCTTCCAAAAACTCTACACAAAGATTGAAGTAAAGGAGAACTATCCCAGCTTCTCCATGCCAGCCCAGTGACATGTACTCTTGTTTGTCATTGTCTTTTGGTTTCCAATTGTTACTACCTTTTCCAATTCTGGGATTTTTTCAGTCCCCCCAAAGTGGGGTCTTTCTCTGTTCAGTGTTAATAAAGCCAGAATACGAGACAGGGTGAGTGGCAAGCAGTGCAGGCTTTATTCAATGGCCAGAGAACGGAGAAGCCGGAGCGCAGCTCACAGTTCAACTTCCCTTCCGTGAGAGTTGGGAAGTCATAGATACAGGGCAAATTTAATGGAGGGATATGGCAGTAAAAGCAGGAGATGTATTCAGGTTTCTTATTGGAATGAGAGGAGAATTCCAAACCAGAATGCTGCCTTTCTTTTGTCCTCTTTTGGTTTCTTCAGCCTGTTGTCACGGTGACTGTCAACTGTCATGGAGCTGATGAGAGTGTGTGTCATTTAGTATGGAAAGTACCTTATAATGAAGTTAGATGTTCTTTTGACTTTAAATGAACCACCATCTATGATTCCACCAGTTTCAGCTGGTCTGGTCAAGAGCCGGGCTCCTGACTGCAGGGATCCTATTTCTTAGTCAAAACAGGGTGAAAGTTCACCGAGGATACCCAGGTGTTTAGGCAGTCAAAGCAGGGTGAAAGTTCAGCTAGGACACGTATACATTCCGCTAGGTAACACAGTCATTTAGAAAGCTTTCAATCCCCATCATTTGTGAAAGTCTGTAAAAATAATTTTATTTAAAGAATTTCTTGTAGTGATAAATCTAACCATTGTTTACACATTGATATGTTGTGTTTTCTATAAGTCACAGAATTCTCTTCACCTTTTAAGCTTTACCTTCTTTTCTGTCTAGAAAATCCTCTTTAAAAAAGTTGATTTCAGGTGTCATCTTCTGAATGAAGAATTCCTTATCACCCTAACCAGAGGAGAGCTCTCTTCCTTCTCAGAAGTCTTAGAGTAACCATAAGTTTATCATCCAAATGTGTTGCTGTTTCTGTCTTTGTTTTTTTTTTTTTAAGAGTGAATAGGTATTCTGTTAGTGATTACATAGGGACAATAGTCAGAACCTAGAATTGTCTTGAGCAAACTGGATATATCATCATCCAGTATTGTCTTTTGGATCCTTACAGTTGATGTCGAGGACTTTAAACTCAAATCTGTCTGGCTTCTAATTCTGGTTTTGCTGAATTGCTGAGTTGCTATGGGAAAATCATAGTATGCTTTAAAATTCATTCATTTGACAGCTATTTATTGAGTACCAATTAGATATTGTGCAAAAAGGTGAAATATTGTACAAACTAGTAGCACAAAGATAAATACTATTTATGGTCATTGTGTTCATGGAACTTACAGCCACCTTTTATTGACAAAATGGGTCTAAGAATACCTATATTATGGATTGTGAGGAATAAATGAGATAACATTTATGAAGCATTTAGTAGAATCTCCAGTACATAGGAAGTGCTCAGTGGTAACTATAATTGTCTTTGTATTTCTTGTATGATAATTATTATATAGTCTATGTACAATTATAAGATTTTTAAAGTTAAGAGGCATGTCTTATTAATGTTTGCATTTCTTAAGGCATAAGCATTGTAGCCTCTTGTTCATTTGAATAAATTTATTGAGTGGATCTCACTAAACACCAGGTATGAAAAAAATTTTTCCCCATTTCTCTTCTACTTTTGTTCCTTTGTTGCTTCTTTTCTGCCCTCTTTAGGATAATTGTTTTTAACTGTACTGTTTTACTTTTTCTATTGACTTTTAGTTACATCCCCTTTCATACCTATCAATCAGTCATCTTTATTGATGGCTCGAGGGCTAAAAATATGCCCTTTTAACTCATTAGAATCTAGTTAGAGTCATTATTGTACCTCTTCAAACTTCACACCTTAACATTTCACAAATGTAATAACTTGTAACAATGGAATTCAACTTACATATTGTCACGTTTTTAATATTTAATCTTAAAGTGTTTTATTTTTGCTTTAAATAATTACTGGTCTTCTAAGGACATTCCTGGAAGAAGGAAAGATACCATACTCATTTTTATTTACCAATTTATTTAATATTTCTAGTGCTCTTTATTCTTCATTGTAAATGTGAATTGCCTCTGGTATCATTTGCCTTCAACCTTTTGCATTTCTTGTAGTGTAGGTCAGCTGGTGATGAATATTCTCTGCTTTTGTTGACCTAAAACTGCCTTTAATCCATTTGCGTATTTTAAGGATATTTTTGTAGGACATAGAATTCTGGGTTAACAGATTTTTTTTTTTCCTTTCAGCAATATACAGAAGCCATTTCATGGACTTTTTCCATCTCTTTTGTTTCTGATGAGCCTGTAATCATTCTTACCCTTGTTTGCTATATATAATGTGAATCTTTTCTCTAGCTGCTCTTAATATTCTCTTTTTAACTTTGACTTTCTGCAGCTTGACTACAAAGTGCTTGTGTATGATTTTCTTTATGTTTACATTTCTTAGGGTTTACTGAACTTCATGGATCTGTAAGCCTGAGTTTTTCTTCAAATTTGAGACATTTTCAGCCATCGTTCCTCAAATATATTGTCTGGCCTTTCCTTCTAGGATTATAATTATATTTATATAAGACTGTTTGACATTATCCTACCTATCCTTGAGGCTCAGTTTATTTTCTTGATTTTTTTTCCTCTTTATTTCCCAGATTGAATAATTTCTATTGATCTGTTTTAAGTTCTGACTCTTTTTTCTGCCATCTCCAAACAGCTGTTTATGGATATCCACTAAATTTTTCATTTCAGTTGTAGTTTTTTGGTTCTAGAATTTCCATTTGGTCCTTTTCTCTCCTTATATCCCCTCTCTGCCCACTTATTAAGATCATATTTCTTTTAATTATTTGAGCATATTTTTCTTTTATTCTTTGAACATATTTATAATAGCTGCTTTAAAGATTTTGTTAGGCCAGATATCTGGGCCATTCTGGGTTTTGTTTGTGTTCACTATTCTTTTGCTTAGCTATGTATCACATTTACCTATTTCTTCGATTTTTCTAATGATTTTTGATTGGCTACTGGAAGTTTTAGATAATAACTTGTAAAGCTGCTGGATTCTGTTCTCTCCTGAAGAATATTGGTTCTTATTGTAGCGTTCTGTTGAGTGATTGGCTGATCACCTTGCACATGGTTTTATCCTTTGTTAGTGGAAACCTCTAGGAAGCCTAAGGTGCTTCTCAAGCCTCTTTAACTTGGCAGTACTCAATGTCCAGGAGAGTCTGTTTTTGAGGATAGGCTTTGCTGGAGTCCCAAGGTTTCCTTTAGAACAGGCCTTTACTTGTAGAGTGCAGTGACTTTCTGTGTCTCAGATGGCTGCCAGAGGTGTTAATGGAGTATTTACAAGTGAGATCTCCTACTCTTAAGGGTCCTGAACTCCACTGACATCCAGCTCTGTTTTTCTTCCAGTACTACCTGATCCTTAGTATCTTTAGTCTTTTAACCCCATAAAAGTTGCTGTCTGGTAAGCCTCAGGTGTGGTCATCCTGCAAAGGTAGAGCCCAGATCTCAGCCACAGACTTACGGAGAACCCGCAGTTAGATTTGTGGGAATTTCTCTCCAAATCTTTACTGTCTAGAGCCCTGCCTTTTGTATTCCAGCTGCTCTGAAACCTAATCTCTACCTCTTCAGCAAAACATGACTGTCATGCTCTGCTTGGCTCCAGTTCTGTGTCATGTTCAGGAAAATATCCCTAATCAGAGAGGTGGACAATCATGTGCTTATTGCCCTTTTTTTCTTTTTTATTATCAAGGGGTCTATTTTTTTTATTAAGGTATTACTGACATACACTCTTATGAAGGTTTCACATGAAAACAATGTGGTCACTACACTCACCCATATTACCGAGTCCCCCCCACACCCCATTGCAGTCACTGTCCATCAGTGTAGTGAGACACCACCGAGTCAGTATGTGCCTTCTCTGGGCTACACTGTCTTCATGGGCTTATTACCTTTTGAATTTACCTTTCTTCAGGGATTGCAGTCTGGACTAGCCTGTTGTCTGCTATCTGAAAACATTTTCCTCATTTTTAAAAATCCTGTTGAAGAAGTGTTTTCTGTTGGAGGGCTAATCTGTTGTAAATTATTCCATCACAGCTGCTAGTGGAAATATACAGGGCATCAGTTTGATATATAATTTTTTGTAACTTAGAATGCGTTCTTAAAGATTTTTTTCATAATTTCAGTTTTGTTTTTAGCAGAGAATAATACATTCACATGGACGAAAGTCAAAAGCTACAAAAGAATGTATAGTGAAAAATGTCCCTTCTAAACTAAATAGTATAGTTCTTAGAGTTGAAAGATGTTACTAGTTTTGTTTTTGTACTCTTTCAGAGATATTATATATTCCAGAAAAAATGAAAGGGAGAAGATTATATATACATAAGATTATATATAACCCTATTTTTCTCACATAAATGGTACTATGATATATATATTTTTCTGTACCTTACCTTTTTTCTACTTAACTATCTTGGAGGCTATAAATATTAATACATAATAACTCCATTCTCTTTTGGGCCTCCATGTTATTCATTTATATAAATGAACCAAAAATCACCTCATCAGATCCCTATTTATGATTATACTTTTTGGTTATTGTAAACAGTGCTCCCTGAACTACCTTGAACACACCACTTGGTACAAGCCAGTATATCTGTGGGATAAATTCATAAAAGTGCAGTTGCTACCTCAAAAGGTATGTAAATTTGTTGTTGGGTTATATATTACCAGATTTCCCTCCAGGTGGCTGTAATCTGACCAGCACTCTATCCGAGGGATGCTGACATTTTTGTTGTGCCTCCAGGGTTCATTGTCTCCATGGTACATCTACGAAATTGTCTTCCTGCTTTTTATTCTTCTATTTTATTCTGAATAAATCAGCTTATCATAATGTGGTTTATACAAATTAGAGGTGGTATTATTACTACTACCACACTGTGGCTCATTTCCCTAATATTCCAGATGATATACCGGCTGACAATTTCCACTTCGAAAGCGTAATTTTATTTCCATTTTGTTCAGTGATTTTCAAAGAATTCTCCTTTCTCTGTCCTTTAGAAATATGGTAGAGCATATGCTAGCCTGTTCCTCATTCTGAGCTTGATTGTTTCTTTCAAATGCACAGTCTAACTTCATTAATTTATGGAATCATGTCCTTTGAGGTTTTTAGCTTTTCGTTCTTTCACGTTTTTTCCTTTGCCTCACTTGCTCTTCGGAATTTGAGAAACTAAGGGTATCTGGTACAAGGTTTAACTCTTGGATGTACTTCTCTGCTTCCTTGGACATAAAATTCTCTTTAGGTAACTTAGAAGTTTCTTTGAATTTTTAGGTTCTTGTCTCTTTGCAAGGTGTTTAAAAGCAGATTGTTAATTCAATGCTGTGAAATATGAATGTACCTTTTTATTTCCTGTAAATAAATGCTAACATTAGAACTTTTTTCTTAAAAAATATCATCTTAAACCTCATCCATTTAAATATCATAGACAAGGAAGTTTCTCATGTATTTATCTTTCTCTGTATATGTATTTCAATGTATTTCATCACTAAGTTGTAATGTAATATACCTAAGGAATGAACCCTGAAAAGAACCCATTAAAAAGAATTTTTCTTCTTGGCAACTGCTTTCCAAAGAAAAATTTTCTTCTTTATATTCCAAAGCTCGTCCCGCATTCCTAAGGTTGGTATTTTGTTGCCAACTGTTTTGACTCCGTATCTTCTTTTCAAATAGCCTTACCGATTTATTGTATTGGTTATTATGCAAAGCTGCAGCTGAGTGACTTGAAAAGATCTGCAAATATCGTTTTCTACTGAGAGAGTGTGTTAACTTCTTTTGAGGATATATTGACTTACATTACTGGTATTTATTAAGCTCTAGACTTAGAACTGTGTTAGAGGAACCAAAAATTAAAAATAGTCTGGTTTTGCCCTCAAGGAGTGTAATGGTTGAGAACACAGGATTTAAAGTCAAGCAGACAGATGTAGGCTGGATGATCTTGGGTAAGGTCCACTAAGCCTTAGTTCTCTCATGTGTGAAATAACTGTACTGATCTTACACATTAAACAAGATAAATCTGGGGGGAGAATTCTCTCCAAATTCAGAGAGGTTGTTTCTCTGGGCACATTGGATTTTTGTGGTCTTTTCGGTGGTTGTCAATCAACTTCCAAATACCACTGTGGCCATTACCACAGCTACTTCAAGTTCTGGCAGTGAAACAGATAAACTGGATGTTCGATTGTAAAACCCAGATTGGTCACTTGTAGATGGAGACACACAGTATGATTAGGTAATATAAAAACAAATGTCCCTAAATTTCAGTGGCCTAACACATTACACATTTATTTCTTGTTCACATCATACAGTGTGGGCTGGGGGTGGGAGCTCAGTGTGCTGCATGAAGTCATTCAGATGGACTCTTTCTGCTTGTGGCTTCACCATCGTCTCACACTCCGGAGTCTTGGCTTATTTCTCTGCCTCTGGCTAGCAGACCAGAGAAGAAAGAGTGTGTGAAAAACTGTGGGGGGGTTTTAGAGAGTGGGACCAGATGGGGTGTATATCACTTCTACTCATATTCTAGTGACTAGAACTAATCTCATAGCAAATGCAGGGAGTCTAAGAAATGTAGTCCAGCAGTGTGCTGAAAGGAGATGACGACCAATGCATATTGGTGAGTACTATTAATCTCTGTCATTTAGTGGAATTTTGGAAGTTTGGACTTTGAGTCCAGTGGCTTCATCCAGGTCGAGTACAACCACTTAGCCATTCCTACCTTATGACCTGGTGTTGCCACGTAGCTTGATGCGGATCTGCCTGAAAGCAAATGACTATCCTAAGACCCAAACTTCATTTCCCCTCTTGCATCTTAACCAAAGAGGAATTATGAAGCATGTGCCAGAGGCACGTCGGTAATGTGGACTTGGACTTGCGGGTGGTTGCATCTCAGCTGTGGGGATATTATGCTCTCAGGCAGGTGAGTGCAGGCTTCTCACTTGGATTTAGTGTAATTGGATTACCATGGGTTCTCATAAGAGGTACCCACTTTCTTTCCTGTGTGGTATTTGTAACAGGGCATTCAAAAAATGCTTAGGGTTGGTTTACACTAGCTCTCCAGGGTGTCAAAAGACCAGTAAACTGCTTTATAGTCTTGCTTTTACCAAGAGAAACAGGTTCCAGATTATTTCTTTTCTTTATCCCTGAAAGAAATCCCTTCACTGATCCTTAACTTAAATATATCCCTGACATGGGGAATTTTTATAAGGGGCCTAGGTTATAGTTGGTGTCTTTGTGTGTGTGTGTTTTTTTAAGTGACTGTATCTTTGGATGGGAAAATATATCACAGTAATATGTAAATTTGGACCCATAAAAATACTCAAATCAAAATTTGCTTTTATGACCATTGTTTCCATTCTTAATCTCTGGAGACAGAACAACATACAAGAACTACCTAAAGAATATAAAAGCAGTTGAAAGGCAATGTGCATGAAGGACACAGAATTCAGATGGAGTAGGAAGCCAGGGACTGCTCAGCATATACAGGCTTAGCCTTGGAGTGTTTCTTTGAGGAGACTATTCTAAAAAATGGGATCCTGATGTGTGTGATAGGCAAGGACTACCGTCATGGGATGTGCTGTGAACACATGACCCCTCCTCCTTAACTTCCACAGGGGAGAAATTGTATCTGTCTGGACACTTGGTAGAAAAAACAAAAGTACATGAAATGAGTTAAGTAAATCGAAAAACATGGGTCATGGTTACATTTTTCTCTAGAACTGTGAAAAGGAAGATTGATAAAGTAAACATTAACTCTAATAAAGCAGCTAGAAAGATCTAGGATTTGCCTGTGAGTTAGGAAATGCTTCTAACTGGCTGGTTGTGTTTCAGCCTTTCGAAGGGTAGCTGTGTTAGGATTGTTTGTTACTTTGGGATTTGATACAGGGCTGACACAATCCAGCTTAAGACCTCATGATCCTTGTACCAAATTGAAGCTCCTTAGTGTTTTCTCCAAAAAAAAAAATTATAAAAATTAAACCATTCCCAAATCCTATTATCTTTGGCTTTCTGAGTGTACAAGACGAGGCCATCACCTTTGGCCCTGGTGGAGTCTGGTTCTATGCAGGTGGGAGAAATGATTATAAAAGTATAAAAGGCACATTGTGCCCTTTTAACCAGATGTGTACTGCTGTGTGCCTGATTCTGTGTAGTGTTCCTGTCTCCTCAGTCTGTCCTCCCTTCCCTTTTTTTGTGTACTTACTCTCATTGTCAGAAAATGTAAGGCTTTGGAAGCCCATTATGTATGTGTACATTTGGGACCAATACGAAACACAGAGCAATATGAATGAAAAGGAGACTTTCCCTTCAAGGTTGGAGGAAAGATGGATTTAAGTGAAGGTAGATTTGACTTGCGAACTTTATCTGCCTGTGGTTCTGATGAGGTAATATTTCAGTATATTGGTCTCTAAAAATCCTGAGGGTTTTTGTATCAGTGATATAATAAAATAAGACTGCACCTCTGATTAAGGATACAGTCAGGGAATTATGTCCAGGAGTAAATAAAGCTGGCGATAGCATGAAAATTATGTGTTTGTTAGCTCAGCTAGCAAGGGGAAGAAAGTGCTTTCATTTAGTAAATAGATTCGTGAGTGAATTACGCATGCATCCCATACCTGAGTCTGTATAACGTCACTGTTAGAAGAATGGTTTTGGAATCACACTGAGGTAGGTTTAAATTCTGTTTTCATGACTTAATAGCTGCATAGGTTTAAGCCAACAGCTCCATCTCTGGTCTTGCCTCAGTTTCCTTATCCATAGAAAGTATTTGATAAAACCTACTTCAGGGATTTGTTGTAAGTATTATATGAAATAATGCTATAGCCTTTGGCAAATCGATAAATATATACAAACACCTAAGCTGTTGTTATTATACAGTAGATTACCTATTTAAAATAACTAGGATAATTAACATGAACTTAATGTAAAAATTGCTTTTTAAAATATGATTCGGGACAAACCTTAAGATGCAGAAATGCCTCACAGTCATCATTGGAGATAAAATGACTATCCTACTTTGCTGGGACCAGAAACAGAATTCCAGGGGAGGAAAGTATCCTTTTGTTCTAAGTACGTATGTCAATGTGCAAAAGAGGCAGGGTTTGAACTGGGCATGAAAGAGGATGATTTGGGAAAAAATCTCTGTCTTCCTGGAAAGAACACAAATCACTCTTCATCCCTAGACAGTGACCCAGAAGTGTAGAAAGAAAAGAAGATGAAATGAGGTGCAGCAGAGGCACTGCATTAAAATATTTGAGACTGTCCAGGCATGCCCAGCGAGGCTCTCCAGAAAGATGTGGACTAATTTTCCATCTCTTCTGGACAGCTCCTTCAAGTAGGTGTGCAAATATGTCCATTTACAAAAGAGATGCAGTAATGATAACAAAACAACACTGACCGGGGACACAGTGTTCTGTGGTTCCCCTGCATCCCCGCCCCAAATTCTTTGTGTCTTAGTTGCTGTATTTGCAAGATGAGCGTATGGAATATTGGAGATACCACCTTGCAGTGTGATTCTGAAGACGTACTTAAATATAGTCGTATTGTTTTACCTGTTGTGCAGATGGATCCGGCCCAGGAGGAGAAAATCTCCAGGAAGACAAAAGAGGCAAAAACGCCCGCTTTTATCCTGGCTGCTTCATTGGGATACAAGCACTCAGCCAAAAAGACATAGTGAACTCTAAGAATTTACTGTTTTGTTAAGTCAGCCAGTTAAAACATCTTCATCTCTTTTAATGTGGTTTGCCTTGGGGAGTTCTTAGGCAGATAGTGAGCCCAGACCCAGCAAGCTTCTCCCCGGGTGGTCGGTGAGTGGTGGCGGTATATTTTTAATTTTGAGGTTAATTTCACTCATGTTTTCCTTCATTTAGACCTGATTTTTAATTCCTTGATTTAGAGCTGATATTGAACCTCCTTATTTTACTTATTCAGATCTAAATAGTTTAGATTGGACTTCAATGTTCAGAAATAATGTTAAAATTTGAAATTCTTTAATTTTGGTATGAAATGAATGTTTCCATTGAAAAAATTCTCTTAGATCATTGTCCTGTGTTATGACATCTTGCTTTTATATAACAATTATAATAATGATGATGAAGATAATGAAATTAGCTAATACTTACGTGACACTTCCCCTTATGATACGACTTCCTTCTGTCACCTCATACAGCTCTGGTGATAATATGTATGAAAGTCCAGGATAGTTCTAATCCTTAAATAAGTTTGCTTTCTACTTAAGCTAGTTTTGTAGTCCATCTTTCTTTAAACATCATAAGCTGGCTACCAGTTGTAACTATTTTCAGACATATTTTCACAGTGAATGGAAAATGAACACTTCTGGAAATTATATTCCTTTTTACTAGTCATGAAGGTTATGTGGCCTTATTGCATCCTAGAACCACTGCTATTTGAAAAAGAATTTCCAAGTCATTTGATGCCATCTCATCAATGCAGTAGTTAATGTTTTATTCCCATTCTCTGGGGTCTGGGTTCAAATATCAGTTTCCCCACCTAGCAGCTGCAAAATTGACTTGAGACAAATCATTTCACTTTATGAGCTCAGTGGTCTCATATGTAAAATGGGAATGATAATAGTACCTACACTGTATGTTGCGTAAGATTAAATGAGTTCATGTTTGCAAAGCAGTAAGAACAGTACCTTTGCCATGGTAAGTGCCTTGTGCTTTTTTTTAATGTAATTTGTTTTGGTATCATTAATCTACAATTACATGTGCAATATTATGGTTATTAAACTACCCCCTTCATCAGGTCCCCCCCACCAACCCCATTACAGTCACTGTCCATCAGCGTAGTGAGATGCTATAGAGTCATTACTTGTCATCACTGAGTTGTACAGCCCTCTCCGCACCTTCCAACATTACGTCTGCTAACTGTACTGCCCCTTTCTCCCCCTTGTCCCTCCTTTCCTACCCATCCTCCTCAGTTCCTTTCCCTTTGGTAACTATTACTCCGTTCTTGGGTTCTGTAAGTTTGCTGCTGTTTTGTTCCTTCAGTTTTTTTCTTTATTCTTATACTCCACATATGAGTGAGATCATTTGATATTTGTCTTTTTCTGCTTGACTTATGTCACTGAGCATAATACCCTCTAGCTCCATCCATGTTGTTGCAAATGGTAGGATTTGTTTTCTTCTTTTGGCTGAATAATATTCCATTGTATATATGTACCACATCATCTTTATCCATTCATCTGCTGATGGACACTTAGGTTGCTTCCATTTCTTGGCTATTGTAAATAGTGCTGCGATAAATATAGGGGTGCATCTGTCTTTTTCAAACTGGGCTGCTGCATTCTTAGGGTAAATTCCTAGCAGTGGGATTCTTGGGTCAAATGGTATTTCTATTTTGAGTTTTTTGAGGAACCTCCATATTGCTTTCTACAATGGTTGAACTAATTTGCATTCCCACCAGCATGTAGGAGGGTTCCCTTTTTCCATGTCCTCGCCAACATTTGTTATCTGTCTTTTGGATGTTGGCCATCCTTACTGGTGTGAGGTAATATCTCATTGTGGTTTTAATTTGCATTTCTCTGATGATTAGCGATGTGGAGCATCTTTTCATGTGCCTGTTGGCCATCTGAATTTCTTCTTTGGAGAAGTGTCTATTCATGTCCTCTGCCTATTTCTTAATTGGATTATTTGCTTTCTGTTTGTTAAGGTGCATGAGTTCTTTATATATTTTGGATGTCAACCCTTTATCAGATACGTTTTTATGAATATATTCTCCCATACTGTAGGATGTCTTTTTGTTCTACTGATGGTGTCCTTTGCTGTACAGAAGCTTTTCAGCTTGATATAGTCCCACTTGTTCATTTTTGCTTTTGTTTCCCTTGCCCGGGGAGATATGTTCATGAAGAAGTTGCTCATGTTTATGTCCAAGAGATTTTTGCCTATGTTTTTTTCTAAGAGTTTTATGGTTTCCTGACTTAAATTCAGGTCTTTGATCCATTTTGAGTTTACTTTTGTGTATGGGGTTAGACAGTAATCCAGTTTCATTCTCTTACATGTAGCTGTCCAGTTTTTCCAGCACCACCTGCTGAAGAGGCTGTCATCTCCCCGTTGTATATCTAAGACTCCTTTATCAAATATTAATTGACTGTATATGTTTGGGTTAATGTCTGGATTTTCTATTCTGTTCCACTGGTCTGTTGGTCTGTTTTTGTGACAATACCAAATTGTCTTGATTACTGTGGCTTTGCAGTAGAGCTTGAAGTCAGGGAGTGTAATTCCCCCTGTTTTATTCCTCCTTCTCAGGATTGCTTTGGCTATTCGGGGTCTTTTGTGGTTCCATATGAATTTTAGAATTATTTGTTCCAGTTCATTGAAGAAGGCTGTTGGTATTTTCATAGGGATTGCATTGAATCTGCAGATTGCTTTAGGTAGTATAGCCATTTTGACAATATTTATTCTTCCTAGCCAAGAGCATGGGATGAATTTCCATTTGTTAGTGTCCTCTTTAATTTCTCTTAGGAGTGTCTTGTAGTTTTCAGAGTACAGGTCTTTCACTTCCTTCGTTAGGTTTATTCCTAGGTATTTTATTCTTTTTGATGCAATTGTGAATGGAATTGTTTTTCTGATTTCTCTTTCTGTTAGTTCATCGTTAGTGTATAGGAAAGCAACAGATTTCTGCGTGTTAATTTTGCATCCTGCAACTTTGCTGAATTCAGATATTAGTTCTGGTAGTTTTGGAGTGGAGTCTTTAGGGTTTTTTATGTACAATATCATGTCATCTGCAAATAGTGACAATATGACTTCTTCTTTACCAATCTGGATGCCTTGTATTTCTTTGTTTTGTCTGATTGCCGTGGCGAGGACCTTCAGTACTATGTTGAATGACAGTGGAGAGAGTGGGCATCCTTGTCCTGTTCCCGATCTTAGATGAAAAGCTTTCAGCGTCTCGCCGTTAAGTATGATGTTAGCTGTGGGTTTGTCATATATGGCCTTTATGATGTTGAGGTACTTGCCCTTTATACCCATATTGTTGAGAGTTTTAATCAGGAATGGATGCTGACTTATGTCAAATGCTTTTTCAGCTTCTATGGAGGTGATCATGGGGTTTTTGTTCTTCTTTTTGTTGACGTGGTGGATGATGTTGATGGATTTTCGAATGTTGTACCATCCTTGCATCCCTGGGATGAATCCCACTTGATCATGGTGTATGATCCTCTTGATGTTTTTTTTTGAATTCGGTTTGCTAATATTTTGCTGAGTATTTTTGCATCTACATTCATCAGGGATATTGGTGTGTAATTTTCTTTTTTGGTGAGGTCTTTGCCCGGTTTTGGTATTAGAGTGATGCTGGCTTCATAGAATGAGTTTGGAAGTATTCCCTCCTCTTCTATTTTTTGGAAAACTTTAAGGAGAATGGGTGTTATTTCTTCTCTATATGTCTGGTAGAATTCAGAGGTGAATCCATCTGGCCCGGGGGTTTTGTTCTTGGGTAGTTTTTTGATTACCAATTCAATTTTGTTGCTGGTGATTGGTCCGTTTAGTTTTTCTGTTTCTTGCTTGGTCAGTCTTGGAAGGTTGTATTTTTCTAAGAAGTTGTCCATTTCTTCTAGGTTTTCCAGCTTGTTAGCATATAGATTCTCATAATATTCTCTTATAATTCTTTGTATTTCTGTGGTGTCCGTCGTTATTTTTCCTTTCTCATTTCTGATTCTGTTTATGTGTATAGATTCTCTTTTTCTCTTAATGAGTCTGGCTAGGGGTTTATCTATTTTGTTTATTTTTTCAAAGAACCAACTCTTGGTTTCATTGATTTTTCCTATTGTTTTATTCTTCTCAATTTTATTTATTTCTTCTCTGATCTTTATTATGTCCCTCCTTCTGGTGACTTTGGCCTCATTTGTTCTTTTTCCAATTTCAGTAATTGTGTCTTTAGACTATTCATTTAGGGATGTTCTTCCTTCTTTAAATAGGCCTGGATTGCAATATACTTTCCTCTTAGAACTGCCTTTGCTGCATTCCATAGAAGTTGTGGCTTTGTGTTGTTGTCTTTAGTCTCCATAAATTCTTTGATTGCTGTTTTGATTTGGTCGTTAACTCATTGATTAATTAGGAGAATGTTGTTAAGTCTCCATGTATTTGTGAGCCTTTTTGTTTTCTTTCTACAATTTATTTCTAGTTTTATACCTTTGTGATCTGAGAAGTTGGTTGGTAGAATTTCAGTATTTTTAAATTTACTGAGGTTCTTTTTGTGGCCTAGTATGTGGTCTATTCTGGAAAATGTTCCATGTGCACTTGAGAAGAATGTGTATCCTGTTGCTTTTGGGTGTAGAGTTCTGTAGATGTCTGTTAGGTCCATCTGTTCGAGTGTGTTGTTCAGTGCCTCTGTGTCTTATTTTCTGTCTGGTTGATCTGTCTTTTGGAGTGAGTGTTGTGTTGAAGTCTCCTAAAATGACTGCATTGCTTTCGATTTCTTCCTTTAATTCTGTTAGTATTTGTTTCACATATGCTGGCGCTCCTGTGTTGGGTGCATATATATTTAAAATGGTTATATCCTCTTGTTGGACTGACCCTTTTATCATTATGTAATGTCCTTTTTTATCTCTTGCTACTTTCTTCATTTTGAAGTCTATTTTGTCTGATACAAGTACTGCAACACCTGCTTTTTTCTCCTTTTTGTTTGCATGAAATATCTTTTTCCATTCCTTCACCTTTTGTCTGTATATATCTTTGGGTTTGAGGTGAGTCTCTTGTAGGCAGCATATAGATGGGTCTTGCTTTTTTATCCATTCTATTACTCTGTGTCTTTTGATTGGTGCACTTAGTCCATTTACATTTAGGGTGATTATAGATCGACATGTACTTATTGCCATTGCTGGCTTTAGATCTGTGGTTACCAAAGTTTCAAGGGTAGGTTCTTTAGTATCTGTCAGTCTAACTTTCTTGTTAAGTTACTGTAAATACAGTCTGATGATTCTTTATTTCTCTCCCTTCTTATTCTTCCTCCTCCATTCTTTATATACTAGGTGTTTTATTCTTTGCCTTTAGTTGGTATTTGGATGGTCTGCTTTCTTTGCTATGATTTTATTTTCTCTGGTGACATCTTTTTAGCCTTAGGAGTGCTTCCATCTAGAGCAGTCCCTTTAACATATCCTGTAAAGGGTTGTTTATGGGAGGCAAAGTCCCTCAGCTTTCATTTGTCTGGGAATTGTTTAATCCCTCCGTCAAATTTAAATGATAATTGTGCTGGATACAATATTGTTGGTTCAAGGCTCTTCTGTTTCATTATGTTAAATATATCATGCCATTCTCTTCTGGCCTGTAAGGTTTGTGTTGAGAAGTCTGAAGATAGCCTGATGGGTTTTCCTTTGTAGGTGATCTTTTTCTCTCTCTAGCTGCCTTTAATGCTCTGTGCTTTTCTTTGATTTTGCCATTTTAATTATTATGTGTCTTGGTGTTGTCTTCCTTGGGTCCCTTGTGTTTGGAGGTCTGTCGGCTTCCATGGTCTGAGAGACTTATTTCCTTCCCCAGCTTGAGGAAGTTTTCAGCAATCATTTCTTCAGAGACGCTTTCTATCCCTTTTTCTGTCTCTTCTTCCTCTAGTATTCCGATAATGCGAATATTGTTCCATTTGGATTGGTGTCACACAGTTCTCTTAAAATTCTTTCATTCCTAGAGACCCTTTTATGTCTCTCAGCTGCTCTGTACTCCTGTTCTCTGATTTCTATTCCATTAACAGTCTCTTGCATCTTGTTCAGCCTGCTGCTAAGCCCATCGATTGCTTGTCTCATCTCTGCATTGTCTTTCCTCACTTCCCTCACTTCCTCCCTTAGCTCTTGCATGTTTCTCTGTAGATCCATCAGTATTGTTATGACTTTTATTCTGAATTCTTTTTCAGGAAGATTGTGCATGTCCATCCCTCAGACTCCCTCTCTGGTGTAGTCTGGTCTGGGGTTTTCTGGGTAAGTTTTGTTTGTACCATATTTCTCTGTATTTTCATGGCTATAGAAGTGGTCAGAAAAAGAAAAAAAGAAGGGAAAATAGAGAAAAAAGAAAAAAAAAAGACTGCCAGGTGTAATTTCTATTAGCATCCTGTAGGTGGTGCTGCTGCCCCACTATTCCGCTGCCACGCCGCTCCGCCGGGCCCTTTGTGACTGTGGCCAGGGAGGGAACGAATGGGAGGCTGCTGATTTCTGTGGGAAGTCTCCGTGCGACTGCTTTTCCCAGTCACAGTCCAAGGGGACCAAAATTCCCCAGGGCTCCCAGCCTGCTTGGCTGAGTGCGCTGGACGATCCTGCCCCTCCCTTGGGCCCCTGTCCCTTGAAGACCCCTAAAACACGTGCTTTTCTTTTGTCCTGGGGGACCGGCTGGGTGAACCTGCAGTCTTGGAATCTGCACCTCTGTCTCTCCAATCTCCGATACACCGCGCGAAGTGTGTCAGTGCTCCCGGCGCAGATCACCAGGACTGGTTATTTGGCGGGCCTGTGCTTCCACTCCCTCCCCGCTCTGAATCCTCTCCTCCCACTATTGCGCTGGGGTGGGGGAGTGCTTCGGTCCTGCCGGGTCACGGCTCTGTACCTTACCCGCCTCGCAGGGTGCCGAGTCCACTCAGATGTAGCTGCAGGCTGGTGTTGTCCTGTATCTTTTGATCTCTCTTTTAGGAATAGTTATATTTGTTGTATTTTCATAAATATATTTGGTTTGGGGAGGAGATTTCCGCCGCCCTGTTCATGCCGCCATCTTCCCGGAAGTCCTCAAGTGCCTTGTGCTTTTCAATAAATAAATGTAAAATGGTGATGCTTATTTCCATCACCAGGGGCTTGGGCAAAGAAGCAGTGCCTGCAGGGGACAGGTGCCCTGACACTTCATGGTTCTGTCACTTGGGGGCCATGTGGGCTTAGAGGCTGTTCAACCTAATACTCACTTTCCCTCCTGGAAAATGGGGGATCGTGACTGCTGGTTATGATCCTTCTGAGGACTGAAGGAGATGGTATTTGTAAAGCACTAATGATGAGTCACAGATTTCACTCCCACCACATCCGGATGGGCAGGAAACATGTAGCTCCTTCATTTTGATTTTAACTAATATGATCTTCCTCCTTAGCAAACCCTTGCTGATTAGAAGGAAAATTAATTAAATGTTCAAGTTGCTTTAAATCTTAGTGTCAAGTATTGATTTTAGGTAATGCTCTATCTCTGGGAAAAAGTACTCAGATTCTCAGAGTTTTCAGGGTTCCAGGCTTTTCCAGGCTCTTTTCCAAGATAAGGAGTGAGTATGTGGGGGAGAGGTGAGACTTAGGCAGGCTTTTGGTGGGAAGAAAGGGTCCGGAGCCCTGGGCATGGTATCCACTGCTCCACGTGTCCTCGCACTTGCCATGTGGCCTGCTGGCATTCTTGGCTGAGATATGAACTGATGTGACACGGAATCTGGTGTCTTTGCAGTTGGCTGATAAGGTCCCTGGCTCTCTGAGCATTATCTCATCCTCAGGGGTATCACAGGCCCTCTGAAGCCCTGTCCTGCTGCAGAAACAGAGACCGGCTGTCCCTGACAGACCCTCCACACCCAGCCTTTGCTTAGGGGTCCATCCCATTCCTCACCAGGCTGGGATACTGGCTTTCAGCTCAGCTACCTTCTAACTTGCTCCCTTACTGTGCTGTGAACCCCTGAGTCCCAGCCTGACTGCAGTGGTTCCCATAGGGAACTCAGAGGTGCTCAGAAAAGCTACCTGAGGCCTCTGTCTGCCTACCTGCCTCCACCTGTACTCTGGTGGGGGCATCCTGAGGTCATGTCCTTCTAGAGGGTCAGACTCCTGCATCCCTCTGGCTTCCTATACCTGCTTGGCACTGCTGCAGACACTTTCCTGACCACTTTGCTCTTCCTCCTCCCTTTCCTCCTCTCTACAATCCAGAGGTGAGGAGGAGACACGGGTTTCCCCAACTCTTCTGTGTCACGTCTTCCCTTCTCTGTGGGAGGATTCTTTGAGGTTAGTCCCGTGGTAGGTGAGAGATGATGCAGGCATTTACAAACTCTTTCTCAAGACAGCATATTAGTGAGACTTGCATATGGCCTATCTGAATGCCAGATACTGCATATTAACTCCTCCTTTCTGTCCTAAGGATGTTTTTTACTTGAAAATAAAGGAAAGAGCACAGCAATATTTCTGAAAATATTAATGCAAAGTAATCACAGTATAAACTTTATGAGGAGGAGGATGGTGAAGAAGAAGAAGTAATTATTAGCACAGATAGTTCCTATTTAGATTGTGCTTGTCCTTGGGTGGCTTGTAGTTTCAGAGACAAGAGACCCAACAAAGGCGTACAGGTCAGAGTGCTCGCTCATCTGGCATCATGACACATGCTCACTCGGCCTCAGACAGCTCTCACGCTCCTCCATGTCCCGCTTGCCTCTGGCCACACAGCCCTTTCTGGTCCTGAAACATGATGTGATCATTCTTGCCTTGGGGCGTTTGTAGCTATTGTTCCATCTCCTGAATCTTAGCAGAGGGCCTGGCACATATAAAGAGTATATAAATAGTCACTGGCTGTATGAACAGGTGATTGAATATCATCTTATTTCAAATATAAGAAATCATTTTTGTCATCAACACTGGTGACCTGGGTGTGCAGGGCACAACTGTATCTTGTAAACACAGAAATAGGATTTTCTATATTTTTTCTTATGCAATATAGTGGGGAGAATGGATCTCTCTTTACTACTTTGTTCTATAACACGAATGGGGGGAGCTGGCACTGCCTTCCCAGCAAGATAGCGAGTCCTTTGCAGGGTGGCATCATGACTCCTATTTCTCTCACATCTTTTATGATGTTTCATTGCTCGACACATACTTCTCAGTGACTATTGGTGATGGTAGGGGTAGATGGGTAGAGAGGAAATTGTGGCCATCCACTTCTGTATGATTAAACTGGGAAGGCTTTCAAAAGAAGGCAGAATTCCAGAAGTTATTTGATTGGTGGAAGAAAGCCACAGACTTGTTTTCTGGAGAACGGAGAAGGCAGGGCAATCTTGATGCTGATGCTGGGCCTGGAAGACTGTTCACTCGTGGGTCCATGTGACCTCTCCATGCGGCCTGGCTTCCTCACAGCCTGGTGGCCGCAGACACTGAGCTCAGCGCCCCAGGCGTCTGTGTTCCAGCAAAGGAGACAGACAATACGTGGTCCTTCATGACCAAGCCCAGAAATCGCACAGCCCCACTTCCACTGTTCTCTCTCGCTTGCGGCCGTCATGAAGCTCACACAGATTCAAGGGGAGGGACAGACCCCACTTCTTAATGGGAAGAGTGTCTAAGAATTTGGGGGCACAATTAAAGCTACATCAAGAACAGAAGGAAATGGAGGGAGGTTCAGGGTCTTGTACTTGGGAAAAGGAGATTGGCCTGTGAGTCTGCTCTTGGTCTAGATTAAGTTTACTGTGCGCAGGCTGGCCTTCCATGGCGTTCTTGGCTCACTTAGAGCTCTTTGATCTGAGAAAAGTTTCCTTCCTCATTTCGAAGGTGCTCAGGAGAGCTGGACAACAATTGCTTGAAATCCGTGGTGGTCGTAATAAAATGGGTAGGAGTGCTCATACATTACATGACCCCCTATCACTGAGGAGCTTCTCATCAGAACTTATCTGAACACACATCTTCCTTTTCTACCTGCAGCCCACAACTGCTTGGCCTCCTCTCTTTCCATCACATCTCCTCCCCTGGCCTTTTTCATTCTTCATTCCGACCTCATTTCCAGTTCTAGTCTGCATTTCATTTAGCTCACTGCTCTTGGTTCTTAGAGTCAGAAGGGCTCATTATGCTGAGTTTCTAGTACTTTTTTAACCAGCCACTGGGAAGAAAATTAAAATCCCCAAGCTATTTTTTACCGCCATTTATTGCAACATAATTCATAAGAAATAGAAGGAATGGGGTATTAGCTAATTGTGCCACGTAGTCCCGTTTTCTCAACAATACTTATTTTTATTAACACAGCTGATAGAAAGAAAATGAAATTAATCTTCATCAAAAGGCCTGCTAATGTAAAGCTGTAGCGTAAACTAGCAGCTAGGAATGGAGTGAAGAACTGCAGTCATATTATTGCTACTTTGGGAATTTTACATTAAGCTCCTACACAATAATCAAATACTGCAATATGATCATACATTTTGCTTAGACTTTAGGAATGTGGCAGCTGTTCTGGGACACATTTACAGGAAAATCATGAGCTCAAATGGAATTTGCTGAGGACTATATATCAATTTACCATCAGGGTAGACAGTATTAGAAACCCTGGACTCTACCCATCAATCACTATAGTTGTGGCATCTCAAACAGAAGAGAGTTATGACTGATATAAACAGCACACTGAGAGTTTTTACTTTCAGTAGAGAAAACAACTGAAGGAGGCTGAGGTAGCACATTTCTTGTTTCCAGTCCCTCTTCTTTTCCCTTTTAGTTCAAAAATTAATTTTCTATGTAAGAGACCTACACTTCCAATATTTAGGGCAATTTAAAAAAGAAGATACCTAGACTGACACTATTGACAGGTACCAGGAATGGGTAAGTTTGGATGGGGTATGCTGACCAATGATTTTGTCAGATACTAAGCCTTATTTTATAATTATTTTGATTGAGCAAGAAATAGCTTGATTATTTTTTTCAATGATGGAAATGGAATTTTCATCACTTGTTAATGATGAACTAATTTAGGAAAGGAAACAAGAAGTACAAGATGGTCTATTGCATGGGGAGCCACTCAGTCCACCTACTGGAAAGTGGCTTCAGTGGGTGTAGCTGATGCAGTGGGAGGGAGTAGGAGGTGGTGGGAAGTGCTTGGGCCTTGAAGCCCACCTTGCTTTCGAATTCATGTTCTACTACTTTCCACCTTTTATTCTTGACAAGATACTTACCCTCAATAATCTAGGATCCAGAAATTGGGAATAATGATCACTATCTAGGAAGGGTGTTTTGGAGAATAAAATATCATAATTTCTATAAAATCCTTGGCAAAGTGTCTTACACTTAGCAAATAATCCTTTCCAAATGGACATAAGCTGCTATGCTATAATTAATAAGCAGTATTATAAACATTTGAAAGTCTCTAAACAATAGCTATTTGCTGCCTTTTTTTCTTAGGTATAGTGGGACTCTTGGCTAGTTAGGAGCTGGACATAGTGGCAGCCAAACCATATGGTATGGTTGGAGGAGTTCTGGGTAGGGCCAAGTGTCCTCATTTTCCTTACAGTCCACCAGTGACAGATTCATTTCTCTGAGTTCTGAGGAAATGTCTGGAATTCCAAGCCCTCTATTGCGATACAAATATTCCTGTTGGTTGGGAAATGAGGAGAGTTATGAGAGTGAGGAGAAGACAGGTAAATCCAGAGGTTGCAATCAGGTAACATATTCTTACATGGCTACAATTGGCTGCAAGGGGCAGTTGCTTAGCTTTGATGGGGATACCAGTGCCTATATCCTAGTCTTGGCATCCTTTATATAGTTTCATTGTTTCCCTACAACCCCTGAAATCTTATCTGCTCACAGTTTATTAGGGATGAGAGTTGTCAGCTAAGTTCAGTTGAAAGGAAATGGATTGTGTATCAGAAAGCTTCTATAGATCTGCCATTTTTTGACTGGGGGAAGGTAGCTTCATCATCGAACTAGTTTCTTCCTCTTTAAAAAGATGGCTTCCAAAGTTCCATTACTTTGTCTGATCCTCTGGTTCCTGATTATGGTCTGGGTCCTACCTGTAGGGAGCCCAAGATTAGAAAGAAGAAGAACATCAGGGGAAAATGGTTGTCCCAACATGGCCTACATCCTCTCGGTGGAAGTGTTTCTGGGGAATTAAGGGTTTGTCAGGAACCTACAATGTCAATTTATGAGCTGTCACCCTGTTCTCCAAAAACTGACTTTCCTGCCATCGATTCCTCCAGAACTATGCTATCTAATATGGTGGCCACCAGCTATCTGTGGCTATTCACACTAATTAAAATTAAAAATCAAGTTCCTCAGCCACACAAACCCATTTTAAGTGCTCAATAATTACATATGGCTCGTGGCTGCTATACTTGCCAGAGTGGGCACTGAAAGGACATTTCTGTCTTCACAGAAAATTCTGCTGGGTATTTCTGCTCTAGAAGCTCTGAACCTCTGAGACCGCCTTCAGTGACCCGACAGCAGAGAGTCTCGGTTGCCACTTGAGCCGCCGTAATGCAGTCCCTGGGGAAGCTCTCTAATTTTAATAACACTCTAGGTAACAAACCTATTGTCCCAAGCAGAAGGACGGTTGCTCCACATTCCATTTGCATGGTTTTTAGCCAGGCAGTCAACAAAGTTTTACTGACCACGACCCACTCACTCTGTACTACTTAAATGAGGAATGAATGTGGCCCTGTCTCCAGATAGATAAATACAGAGAGAGACAAAATAGAATTGGATGACTGGGGGTGTTGGTACACAGGATATTGCTCTTGTCAGACTGCAGGAACCAGAACCTCTCTAGCCTTTTTTTTTTTTTTAAACATCCATGGAAAATTGCAAATAGTTTGAACAAAATGATCACTTCACAGTAAAATTATCTTCCATTTAAATATTAATATTGGCATTGTAAATCAAAGTGTCCTCGAGTTCCAAACCAAGCAAAAATTTTATGAAATGGTTTATCTTGTCCAACCTTAAAAAGATAAAGCACTTACTATCTGCTAGGCACTGTGCTAACTGCTTCACATATGTTTTCTTCTTTGAGTTCCTGACACTCCTTTAGGAAAGGTCAGCCGTGTACCTGTCAAGAGAGCACCAGGGAGTGAGCACAGTCACGGGCTCTGGAGTAGAGTAGGGCAGGTTCGAACCCCAGCCCTGCTACTTATGAACTTCAGGACTTCACACATTTACCTAACTTCTTTCAGCTTTAGTTTATCTGTAAAATGGGGGATACAATACTATTCATATGATGAATGTGAGGGTTGAGTCAGATGAGGCAAATAAAGTGTCTACCTGTCCCCCAGAAAGGGAGTAAACCGGGAAGGAGTTATCTTTTCAAGCCCTTTAGCACTATACCTTGTACATATTGGACACTCAGCAATGTTTGTTGAGTAGATGGATGGAAGAACGATGGTGGTCACACAGTCCTTCATCTGCAGAACATTTCCTCAGCGCGTAGGTGGTCACGTATGTGGAATGATTTGGGAGAGTCCAAAAGCCTCTTATTCAACAAGTATCTTCCCACTGGCCCTGCCTGCTGTTGGCTGTTTTGAAATCTATGCACTGCCTATTCCATTCAGCTCAAGGTCCGTGTAAAAAGCAAATATTACTCGAGAGCAGGGAAACACTAAGCTATTGCGTGCCACGGTTCCGGGCCAGCTGCTGGGCTCTCACTGGAGGCAGCTCTGCGTGCGGGAACAAACACTGGCCCCAGACCCGGCTCTGATGTTACCTAGCATCTAGCATCACTTCCCCGGGCCTCAGGGCCACAGGTTTTCCATTAATTTAAAGGGAAGGTTAGAGTAAGATCTCCTGTAAATGGTTCGATTTGTGATTCTGTAAGTGGGACAGATGTTAGGCGGTGAATTTTTGTGGTGAGGCCTGGGGCAGAGCCTGGGTTGTTGGGCCTTGGAAGGCAGCACTGTAAAGATTATAGCCCTGGAAGGACAGGGAGCATTCGTCAGGTCTGGTCAGGAGAAGCCTGATTAAGGAGGCACAACAGACACACCACGGGGGTGAACAGGGACCAGCAATGACGGTTTCAGGGCTGCTCTGCGGGCTTGTCTGAATCCAACCTGATTTATCAATGTCCCATGGCAGTTTTACTGGATGTTAAACATCAACTAAAGATCAAAAACCCTGTGAGCCTGGGTTGAAGCCAGTTTACTGCTCAAAATGTGATCTTCCTTCCCAATGCCACGTAACCCTGGGTACCCATGAAGTGAGGGCTTGTGCATATGGTAGAAAATCGCTCCACGGCAATCCAAGATGTGACTATCAGTTCATTGGTGCACCCGTGGAGAAGCTATGGGCTGGAGAGATGTTGCATGGCTTGGTGCGTGGAAACTGGGAATGAAGCAGCTCCTTGTGGCTGTAGGTGCCAGGGAACAGGAGGGGAACGAAGAGTCACTGAGCACCAGCCACATGCCAGACACCACGGTGGACATTTCACGTATGTTATCTCATGTAAATCACAACACAAGGTGGATGTTATTGTCATCATGATACGCGCAAGGATACTGAGACTCAGAGAGGAAAGTAGGAGAGCTGAGATTTGATTCTAAGATCTTGGATGGCCAAATTCATGTTCTTCCCCCCAAGTATGTCACACAACCTCCAGGAAATCGGCAAATACTACTTGCTGTTACCGTTCAGTGTTTTTTTGCCTGTGGGCATTGTGGATGGAATTACTGTTCTCACATTTTTGCCATTTTGAGGCATTTTGGGTACAAAGAAACAATCTCCCCAGTGGCCCCGTCATCACCCATCCTAATGGCAGCATCTGAAGTCATTGGTTGTATTTTCCAGCTCTTAGGTTCCAATGTAAATTTTTGGTTGGGTCTTTTCTTTTCTTTTTCCTTTGGTTAAGAGTTACAGTTTTGTGCTTCTCCTCCACTTTGGGAACCTTGTTTAGGTTTTATTGAGTCTCATTTCTAGCGCTTTAAAAGATTAACAAAGAAGCTGGACGCTCTCTGGATTTCTTATTAAGATGCTGCTGGGAGGAGGACAGAGTGTATCAGTTTATTGAGCTAGACATCTCTGTTAATTGAGGCAGACGCTGCAAACATGTTCTGGGAAACTTTTCAGTGTTTTGTGATAAGTGGCAGATGAATCAAGGCTGGGCAAACTGGGGGCGGGGACGTTGTCCCTGCAGGCTTGAAGTTTCCTGAGAAGTGCCTGTTAAGACAAAGAATTAGCCAGTGCTCACGTCTGACATATGGATCCCTGAAGCAGGACGTGGAGCGAGGTGCTGCAGAGAATCTGTGAATCGGTCCTGATGGGGATCACCTCCCCCCCGTATGTGAGTATCCAGCGCAGAGCCACCATCTGCCTGGTGGTCTTGCCAAGGAAAGGATGCAGGCTCTGTTCTCCCTCTTAAGATAAGGGCAGGAGTGTGTGCTTGCTCCAGGAATGTATATTATTTAACAGTTTGGAGCTTCAACAATGGAATAGATTGAAGACAGCTGTTCTTGAAACATGTTTTTTTTTAAGTTTTATCATTATTTGTCCTTTTGTTTTTAGATCTTTCATGATGAACTATGTCATATATTCAAGAATTCTGTCATATAGTATACAGCCGAATACTGATGTAATTCCCTGTGTACCCACTGCTCACTTATGGATTCTCAGGCCTGCCCCTTTTGTACTCTCCTCCTCTGAACCACTCTTGAAATTTTAGTTTATCATATCCTTGATTTACTTGACAATTTTACTGCATATGATGGTTTGTTAAGCAGTTTTCCTCTATTTAAAATACGGTTTTGTGTAATAAAGGCCTGTGCACAAACATAGCCATTTCCCTGTTTACAAAGACTAGTTCTATTTTAAAATCACTTATCCCAAGTGCGTGTGTTTCATGTTGCCCTGATGGACAATTAAATGAAGAAATTGGTGCATTAAGTAATTTTCCCCTGTCTACCCCAATACAACATAACCCTCACTTTTAGTTCTATAAATTAGTATATTTTACAGTAGGGTGTTAGGACAAAGAATTTATATTACTAAATACACTTGGGGTTTGATAAGAATTTACATTTAACCATTGTGGGAAACAAATGAAAGACTTTGAACCACAGTCTCACTGTCTTGCCAATGGGTTTCAGCCCTGGGCAAGTTCACTGTGGATTCAATGTGACCAAAGGAATGACAGTAGAATGTTCTTGGGGTGAAAGCATTTATACACAACTTTATTTCCACAGTGGCAGGTCAGTCACTAAAATCCCATTCACTCAGAGCGAGTCTGCATGCAGCAAGCCGGTCTTTGCCTCTGGGCCTCTGTGTCCACACAGCCGTCCTCTGAGCCTCTCTGCCTGCACAGTTGTCCCGCACAGCCGTCCTCTGGATCTCTGTCCTTGGCACTTCCACCACTCCAGCCTCTGCTTTGCTCTCCTGCAGGCTTGCAGCCTGCCACCTTGTCGCCCAGAGCACTGGGCGGAGCTCTTTATATAGAGTCAATAGCAATGTATTGCCCACACATGTGCAGTGAGCTAGCCAACCAGGGCCAGGTGAGAATCCTGGCCACGGGAACCTTCGTTTTATCCACACTCACCCATTTCTGCTTCCCCATTCTACATTTTTCTGGAGTGAGTGAGATTCTGAGGCAGGGGTCCCTGCATAATGTAGTAATGAAAAGAAAACAAGAGTGTCTGGCAATCCTTGTGATTTTCCAGGTCCAAAGGCAAGACAAGCCTCACATTCTGATCTGGATTTAGTGTCAGCTCTGAATACGGCTTGCTGCCATTGCAGTTCTGATTTAGCACAATTATGTGCTTTTATTTATTTATTTTATAACATATCCCTTAGGAATCTTCATGACAAGCAATTGAAACTGACTCTGGCTGGCTTAAGCATAAAAGGAATTTCCTGAACGATATCAGGCCATCTGGTGAAATTTGGGGCACCAGACTTAGAATAAGGGTGGGAGTAAGAGGAGCCAGAGCTACAGTGAAGTCCCACCGCAGAACCAGCCTGGTGAGCCCTCGCGGCTGCCCCTGCTGAACGTGACATGGTGGTTCGTGTGCTCCCTGCCGGTGTTGGCCATGGAGGCTGCTGACATTGCTGGCCTGGCCACCGACTGCGGCCGTCATGGTCACAGGAGGAAGATATCCTCTTCTCTGAGTCATTGGTCCCTGATCTGAAGCCTGATTCGAAAGGTGGGTGTGTCTCATTGCGTAGGGCTAGCTTATGATTTGTGCCATAGTTGCCAGAGGGACTGGAAAAATAAGGATTTGGCTATTTTGACTGCTCTAATGGAAGTGGCTTTGTTTCCCACAGAGACCTATATGGTGGAAGTTCACCAAATATAGGAAGGGTTTCAGATGTTGGTAGGTCACAATTTGACCACACATAACCAACTCAGTTTATATTTTATCCAAAGGCATTTTTTTGAGCCTTCAATTTTTTCTCTTAATTAAAATTAACCTAAATTAAAATGAAATTCTAAAAAATATTTTTTTTCCTTTAAACCATTTATTCATATGCTATATTTCAAAAGAAGAAAAGGTAAAGAGATAACATTCAAAACTGTTTTATTTTACAGCTTTCTGTAAGCTATACCCAGAGGTAATATTACACTGACCCTCATTCTCATCCCTTGACCTCCCCCCTATCCAAGAACTTGAAAAAAGAGGAGTGAGCCTGAGTTCTGAGAGTGTAGCTATAAAATAGGCCAGGACTGGATGAGTGGGGGGAGGAAATAGAAACTCATTATTTAAGTGGGGTTTAAATATTCTTAAGCATAGTCATTTTCTCCCTCAGCAGTAAAAGTAATCAAATCATAGAATTTCAGGGGCCTGAAATTTTGAGTTTAGAATATACATCTCATTTAATTTGTAGATAGATAGATGCTTAAATATGTGGAAGTAGAGCTTTGGCAATACAGGAGAAGCTGATTCTCACAAGTGAAAGGGGGTTGCTTTTGAAGGAGAACCCCCTCACTGGAAGTGTTCAAGTGGAGGCAGTTGATTTACTGCGAGGGCTGCTGTCGAGGGAATTCCTGCCTTGGCAAGCAGATGTAGTGCACTAATGAGCTTTCCAGGTGCTCTTCAGTAGCTGACTCAGAGGGACAGTGACCCTCCTAGAATTCAGAAGAGGGTTAGTGTAACTCCAGTGGGAAAATCCCAGGGCAAAATACCTTTGAAACCAAAATTAGTCAAAGGGAAAAATAAAGTTTAAGAAACTCATTTATTTCTTACAAGCAGTTGCTCTGTCTCTCTCAACCCGGCTGCAGCAGAAGAGAGAGCTCCACCAACCTCTCTGGTCCAGAAAAATCCTTGCTCACCCATTTAATTACCTATTCATACGGAGATGGACTACTCTTCTCCACCCCTTGGGAACCCCCATTGATATGGAGATGCACTAAAGCCAGGCTAGAGATTCTGGAAATATTGCAATTTTACCCATAGTTAGTCTCTTAAACTCGCCTACTCCTGCTCCAGGTGGCAGAATGCCAGACCTGCAGGTAGTGTTGAGCAAAGTCAGTATCTATCTAGAAATGAGCAGATCAGGCCAAGGTGGAAATTGGTTGGTCTGTCCAGCTAGTGACAGGTTCAGAAATGTGGCAACCACCTTCACCACTCTCACTCTAACTCTGACCAATTTCCCTGACTTGATTTAGCTAATATGCTGAGTAGCTTTCTCAGTGATGGAGAGATACCTCAGGCATTTGCAAAGTGGTCCACAAAGAGGAGGCCTTCCCAGCTGGATACCAGTGAAACAGGGACCATTGGCTTAGACAGAATAGGGTGAGGGCCTTCCAAAAAAGCAAGGCAGGATATTTACAGTCAGAGCAATGTAACTACATGCAAGGAAATCCCCCTACCAAAAGTCTGTGTTAAACATTAAGCTCTAGAGTCATTCCTCAGTGAGATCAGTTGATACTCCCCAGATAAAGGAAAGTGGTACATGTTTTTATTATGCTAATAATTTGTAATCATGTGTAAGATTCACTTTAGCATGCTAAAAGGCCCAGGCCTATATGCTGTCTTTCCTCCTCCAGACCTGATGAGGTGATTTGGCAAACTGGGCAACTAATTTAGCATGCAGGCTCAGCCATGGGCAACATAGTAAAAGGCAGGAAGGATTCCACCTTAAAGATAAGATTGCATTTTGATACCCAGGAATTTGTGAGGTAAGAATCTTAACTTACTCTTTAGCAAACAATACCTCAGCCCACCTTGGGGACTGGGCAGGCGGCCTTGTTTGATATGCTCCCAGACCAAGACACTGGTCTCTCAGGAAGAAATCATCAGAGCAGGAAGTTCCTTGTATTACGTTAATTCTAAATATTCAGGGACCACTTAACAAGTCCACACCCCTAAGCCTTTCTCCAATTCCCCAAAATCCTCAACTGCCTATAAAACCCCTAGACAACACACCACTACGGGCTCTCTTGTCCCTTCCTGGCGTGAGCCAGGAGCTCTGTCCTCTCACTGTATCTGTCAGTAAAAGCCTCTTTCTGGCTCTCCTATCTCAGGTGTTTGCTAAGTTCATTCTTCGACTCTGCAAACAAGAACCCCGGCATCACTAGCAGCTGATTCTCTTGTGGACTGTGAACTGGGTTTTAGCTCTCACTTGCCCTTGTAAGCTAAGTATGTCTGTGCAGTAAATAACCTGTAGAACTCTATGTGGGGGCCCTGGCAGTGTATATTGAGCAGGCCTGGGGAGTGTGATATTGGGAAGTGGGCTTAAACAACTCATGCATGGAACAGGTACCCAAATAGGGTAGATTGATGCTGAGGCAGAAGGTGAGAGGTTTCTGCAGAGGAGTTTGGCCTGTTTGCTTTCTTCCAACTCTTAATCTTGATGCCCTATATTAACAGAGCACAGTGTAGATCATGTACCATACTTTGCAGATGTGAAAGAAAGATAAAGAAAAGGCACAGTCTTTGCTTTTGAGATGTTTGCAGTCTAACTGAGCAATTCCATTCTCCCATCCTTTATGCCTCATGACTACTTACTGCATTTACTTCTAGTCCTTCCTCTTTAAATTGAGAAAGCAGAGACAAAACCAGACACTGTGATAATGGAATTTTATGTTGTGGTCTTTGATTACATTTCCCTTTCAAGCCTCAATATTTCACATTATGAATAATAATGTTCTTTGTAGGAAAAATCCGTAATTTGAAAATGTTGCAGATGGCCTTTCATCAGGAGCTATGACTGGCAAAATAAATAGATCTAATTATGAACCATTGTTGTGGAATGGGCCATCTTAACTAATAGAAGTCAAGTTTTCAGAATTAAAAAGACCTTACATTTTAAAAGTACCTCAGAATAATCAACTCTCTGTGGTTGATTGGTTTTCAATGAGTTATTCAGCAGATGGAGGCTGTCAGCTCTCTGTTGGTTCAGCTGTTCTCACGACTAAGGTGGGGGTTTGCTGGGAGCTCACCATCACCTACCTCTTTGCCTGAACACGATTTGGGTTAGGCGAATCCCACTGTCCCTGTGCATTAAGATAGAGCACTAGGAAGGGTCTTGAAATTGAGCCCTTTGAAGAAAATCTGCATCCATGTGCATTACTTTAGGAGTATTAGTATAACTTTAAACATTGGGTTTTAGAATTGCCCTGAAGGTGAAGACGTGACAGAGCTGATATTTCTCTGCAAGAATTCTTTGGTTAGGTGAATTAATGTTTTGCTTTCAACAAAATGTTTGCCTCAAAGGAGGGTGTAGAAAGCCCCCTATCAGTGGGTATTCGTGGAGATTCATGGGCTCTGCCAAAGTAATGTCCTGGCTTCTCCTTCTCCAAAGAGAGAGAGAGATCTTAAATATGTGTAAATAGATAAGATAACTTAGGAATTTAATATTTCGTCACTGGTGACTGGAAGCATTTACCTCATTTGTGCTTAGTGGTTGCCTGAATTTGTTGAGGAAAATTTAGAGACTACAGATTTGAACTGATGTAAGTAAGACAGGACAAAAATCTAGGTGATAAAACTTATTTTACCTTTTATTGATTAAAGCCCTATTTAGCTATTAAAACTTCAGAAAATAAGAGGTTATATTAGTTGGAATTACACAGAGATTTAGAAAATTTAGGTGAATCTAATAGGTAATTGAAGCATAATTTGTTCTGGGAAATGTGCAGATTTTCTTCTCAACATGTGAAATCTCCAAAGAGTTCAAAATTCTTTATAAAACACAATCCCTAAATTAATTTTAAAATAAATGAACAGTGAGCACTATCACCCTAATTTCACTTATAAAAACTCAAGGTATAGACACAATGTTGCTCATGTGAAACCTTCATAAGACTGTATATCAATGATACCTTAACTAAAAAATTAATTAATTAAAAAAACCCTACCATCCTCCCCAAGAAAAACTCAAGGTATAGGGAGAAAATTTTAACAGAAGAGGAAAGAGCTGCCACTATAATTTAAACTATATTGTTCTCTCTTCATCCTATTTATTTTTGAAACAAGTTCATTAAACAATGTTGTGATAGGAAAAATTGGCATTTATACCAGAACATTCTGTGTGTGTATTTTGGAGCATACATATTAAAATTATAGGAAATATCCTGACAAAGGTAGATTTTGCTGAAAACTTTGGTGGAATGCAGATTTGAACTGATGTAAATAAGTGTAACTCAGGGGAGAATATCCCAGGGCAAGATGCCTCTAAAACTGAAATCAGTCAAAGGGAGAAATAAAGTGTAAGAGACCTGTTTATTTCTTACAAGCAGTCAGCCCGTCTCTCTCTTGACCAGGCTGCAGCAGAAGAGAGCTCCACCCAACCTCTCCAGTCCAGAGAAACCCTCACACACCCTTGTAATTACCTGTTGATATGTAGATGGACTAATTCTCTCCACCCCTTGGCAACACTTGCTGATATGCAGATGCACTAAAGCCAGGCAAGAGATTCTGGAAATACTGCAATTTTATCCACAGCCCACCCCTCCAGAAATCTCACCTCACAATCTACATGTTCCCTATCTTCCGTAATGGCTCCTGTGTGAGAAAACTAAGCATTGTAACCAGCCTAATAACATAAAATAGCAACAGCAATAACATCATGATAATCCTTAAGCTGGAGGCTTCAGCTAGGTTCAAAGTCCTATGCACATTAAGTCCATAGCTCACCCATTCCACAGGCAGGCAGTAGCTGAACAGGTAGAGAGTTTAGAGCAATCATCACATGGCAGCTGCAGCTGGGGGGCACATCCTGGCCACTAGGACTGTAGAAGAAAATAACCTTATACATGTTTTAATGACACCAGCATAGGCAAATCTTGACCATCAGGTAGGATACATGCAAGAGAGTGGTCCCGTGATAGGACAGTGGTGGGAATGGGATCTCGTCCTGGTCTAGTATACCAGACTTTCACCCCTCTCCCGGTGGGGGTGACTAATGGGTCTATATGTAGGGCTATGGGAGGCACATGTACTGGCCACAATGGTAAGATGAAACTCCCCAGTAAGATGCTCTTACCTTCCGGCCTTTTGAGGTACACTACCATGATCTTTGGGGGTCACTCTGCTGTTTCTCCAGGAACACACAGGAGGTCAGCTTCCAGGCCTTGTCCACAACGTGCCAGAAGGGCCAGCCATCATTGGTCCATATGTTGAAATGTCCAAAGCCATGTAGTCTCCAGGTTGCTGTGGGACCCAGTCACACAGTGCACTTCTGATGGGGCTCTGCTGACCTCTTCAAAGGTCAAAGGCAGGAAGCCCCACTGACAGGCTACTGACTACATTGACTTCTGCTTGAGGAAGGCTGTGTTGCTAGCCTGGGCCAATGCGAAAGGCAAACAGTCTACTGGGCGCTGCCGAGGCCCCAGCCACAGCCATCTTCAGCCACATGGGCATCCAGCTCACAGGGCCCTGACGGGTCTGTCTCACTCAAGACCTTCATGGCCTTGACTGTCCATTCTGCAACAGTGGAAGTAAATGCACATGTTTCATGCCAGCCCCACCTGATGCCCTTTTGTACCAAATAGCATAAGGGCTTCAGAATTTGTGCCAAGTGTGGAATAAACACTCTCCAGTAGCCTACAAGACCCAAAACCTCTTGCAAAATGCCACATTTATCTGTAAGGTAATCAGACATGAGCATAACATCACACACAGTATTAGACATCCTATTGCCAAGGGGATTTGGGCTTGTTCCACTCAGCCCCACCCTGCAAACAGTAGGGGGAGATCCCTGGAAAACCCTCCAGGTCACAATAAATCATGGAGCATTCAGCTCCTGTGTCCACCAGGACCAGAACATACAGCACATTAACTGGGGACTAATAAATATTCTACATGTGGCCTCTGGTCCCCACCATGTTCCACAAGGTGGGAGCCTTGACCCTTCCCTCAGTCAAACCGTAATGCCCAATCATCGTCCTGTGGGGATGAGGGCCCAGGTGGAGCCTGAGTACAGTCTCCCAGGAAGTCTTGCAGGGACACAGGCCAGACATGGGGCTTTTCCTCCAGCTTCCGTGTCCTGGACCTGCTGCTCTGGCTTTAATTGGTGCCACAGTTCTAATAAGATCCTATTGGGTTTCCCATCAAGTCGTTCTCTCACAACCCCTGCTTTTATCAAACCAACCCACACCTGGGTCCTTGAGACCTTCACGGGACCTTTTGCACTTCTCCTTTCAATCATTAGTCCGTACTTCCTTCCAGACTCTCATTGCTTCAACCTCCCCCAGAACTGCTAAAGTATGAGTAGCCCCACTTAGGGGTTGTAATGTAGGGGGCAAGAATATTCACTAGGGACCCAAAGAGAGATGGGGGAGCTGTATGGAGCACCAGATTTCTCATTACTATAGTGAACAACTCCTCATCGGGGCCCTGGGGTTCCATATTATAGATGATATTTTTCATGCCCAATTCCCACAACACGTGCTAGAGCTCTGCATGTTTTCCAGCTAGTGGGTAAGTATGGTAAATCACCCTGATTAGGCCAAATTGCCCTGATGGCTGCTGTCAGCCAATCCAGAGGCACCTGATTCCCTGAGGTGTGACAGGTACTTTGCAACCACTGCCAGAGAGAAGGGTGAGTTGTCAGGGAAGCCAGCCTACTCATTTCAGAACCCAACATAACAATGTTTTCCACCCGCATATACCAGAGACACAAAAGCCATGTAGGCAGAGGTTCTGATGGCTTCTGCTGATAATGGATACTCATGTCCACCATCTCATCCTCAGAATAGGGGCAGAGCATGGAGTGCTCCACAGTCTGGGAGAGGGTGGCTCCTCCCCTTTAGGAGCCCACGGTTGTTGTGTTTTTACCTTCTCAATAATAACCGGGCAGACCTTTAATACAGGAGACGCTGGTGCTTCAGGTGGTGGCCTTGGCAACAGATCAGCCCTCAGCCCCACCCCCTCATACTCTCCAGACACCTCCTCCACCATCTCCGGAGCTGAAGGCACCACTTTTTCCTCCCCCTCTCCCACAACCTTCTGCAACACAGACTCTCCTGCTGCCTCCCCCACCCCCCTTACTGCTGCTAAGGAATTTTCCAGGAGTATAGGGGGTTCCCAGATAAAGCTGCACTCTCTACCTCTGCAGCCACTGGGGGCTCCCCACCATCCCTAGAGGCAGCCCGTCCAAGGGTTGCACCCATTTAGACATTTCAGGTTCAGAGGTCCTGCAGACTACTTACAGATGTAAATCTGGCAGGAGAATCCCAGGGCAAAATACCTCTAAAACTGAAATCAGTCGAAGTTTAAGGAACCCATTTATTTCTTAGAAGCAGTCATCCCATCTCTCTCTCTTGACCCAGCTGCTGGCAGAAGAGCAAGCTCCACCCAACCTCTCTGGTGTATATAAACCCTCACACGCCCTTGTAATTACCTATTGATATGTAGATGGACTAATTATCTTCACCCCTTGGAAACACTTATTGATATGCAGATGCACTAAAGCCAGGTGAGATTTTCTGGAAATATTGCAGTTTTACCCACAGTAAGACTGAATAAAAATCCAGATGGCTGATACATATTTCACCTTTTACTGATTAAAGTTCTGTTTAGCTCTTAACTGCAATAAATAATAGGTTATATTAGTTATTAGTTGCAAGTACACATGGATTAGAAAATTTAGGCAAACCTGTAGATGACAACCCTCCTAGGGAAATACTTAATGAATTATCTTTTTCAACATGTAAATTAGTTCCCTAACAGAGTTAAATTAATATTTTACTGTGAAATGACTTTTCCCATACTAGAATTTATGGTAAGTTGGTCAAGAAAAAAGGTGGAAGCAAATATAAGAGTTTATTACTTGGCTTGGGCATCTCAACATTCAGTGAGTGCCTAAAGTGGAAATATTTTGAAATGTTACTTCTTCATTGTTAAGTTTGGGTGAATCCAGAGATACTTGCTGAGAGTTTGGCAAAATGACTGTTGTAGAATTAATTGTTGAACTGAAATTTCCTGTTCCCAGCAAAATTTCACACTGCCAAGTCTTCTTTGCCTTTATCTTATAAATCCAAGAGTATTTCAGGGGAAAGTCAGTATGGACATGTCTTATTCCTTTAACTTCTTGGTCCAGTTAGCTGTGTTTTCTAATTGCAGTGTGCTATTCACAGGGCATTTTTTTTCTTAATTCTTCCAGCTTGAAGGGGAAAATAAAGGGAACTGATTCCCCTCAGTAATGAGCACAGATATGCAATGCTCAACAACTCTCAGCATAGAAAAGTCTTCCTCCCCTCATAGCAAATAAGGCAATGTGAACTCAAGCACCCAGCTCCCACTGTCTTCTTATGTAGTTGTTCCAGTGTTGTGAAACATCCAACCTGTGGAGGTTTAAATTGGTTGTGGCTTGAGCCCTATAAAAGCAGGTTCTGGGATTTGTCTAAGCCCTTGATTTACTGTGACATATCTGATAGGGTCATCCACTGAGCCCTATGATACGGCAAGGCCCAGCAGAGGCCAGGAGTTTTACAATCAGACCTGTGTCCACTAAGAACATCTTTCAGCCTCTAGGAGATCCTCCCCTGGCTTCATAAAAGCAATAGTTACAACTACTTTAGGGGAAGTTCCCAGTTAAATATGTTGCTTTACGAGGATTAAAGATGGCATGAGAGGTGAGACAGAGGCTTCCTCCTAAAACCGCATATAATACGAAAATATAACTGATACAACTGCTCTTGAAAGAATAACAGGAAAGAGGACTGCGCCAAACTGCATACACATGGAGACAAGAGCAGACCTCATGGAACAGGGTAACTTACTAAAGCTGTGGCCCGGCAGGATCCAAGCCCTTCCCCCAACACCAGCTCACCAGTGGGAGGAAGAGAAATGGAGCAGGGAGGGAGTGGAGACCTGAATACCTAACTCTGGAGATCTGCTCTGGGAGCACAAACCTACATTTCATGGTGCTTGCATGATACTCTCATAATTAGGGGGTTGGAAAGCTAAGGCAGGCAGAATTCCTGGAGAGACAAAGTTTCCAGCTGCTTGTAGAAAGTAGGGATCCATATCCAGCTGCTCTGGGACAAAATTAAGGCAGGCAGTCTGAGAGACTTCCTAACAAGGAAGCCCTTAGAAAGAGGGCTGCTAAAGGGGCAAGGGCAAGGATTGCACAGAGCTTACTGCTCAGGAGAAAGGATAGGTAGACAAAATTGTCCAGGTGCACTCTGCCCAGCAGGTTGGGAGCTTTCATGATCTTCAGGTGCTCCAGCTCCCTGGCTGCCTACACAGCTCCAAGAACCCCTTCTGTGACAGGCAGACTAGTGCCCCTTTCTCCTGGCCAGGCCCACCTGGCTCACAAACCAGCAAACCCTACCCTGGCATTAGGCCAGCCAGAGGGAAGATCTGCAACTACAAACACAAAGCACAGAGGCTTATCCCTGTGTGCTCGGCCCACTGGTTCAGGCAGTGGAGACAGGCATAGCAGCCGGGAAGCAGGGAACAGCTCTTTCCTCCCCCCAGGCACCAATACCACTTCCCTGCAACCCCAGACATTGCTTCAGGGGCTGAGCAGCTCCAGAGAGTAGAGTTTCTGGGCACTAGAGGGCGCCATACACAAATATGAAACACCAAAGGAACCGGTTCAGAGTAAAATTATTAATACAACTCCTGAGAAAGATTTAAATGATATCGACCTCATGACTCTCCCTGAAAGGGAGTTCAAAATAAAAATCATTAACATGCTCATGGAGGTACGGAAAGATATTCAAGAACTCAGGAATGAATTCCGGTCAGAGATCCAATTATTGAAGAGCACAATGGAGGGTATTAAAAGCATATTGGATATGGTGGAGGAGATGATAAATGAAATAGAAACTAGACAAGAGGAATATGAAGAAGCTGAGGCACAGAGAGAAAAAAGAATCTCTAAGAATGAAAGACTCTTGAGAGACCTGTGTGACCAATCCAAACGGAACAATATTGGCATTGTAGGGGTACCAGAAGAAGAAGAGAGACAAAAAGGGATAGAAAGTGTCTTTGAGGAGGTGATTGCTGAAAACTTCCCCAGTCTGGGTAAGGAGATAATCACTCAGGCCATGGAGGTGCACAGATCTCCCAACACAAGGGATCCAAGGAAGACAACATAAAGACATATAGTAATTAAAATGGCAAAGATCAAGGATAAAGACAAGACTATTAAAAGCAGCCAGAGAGAGAAATAAGATCACATACAAAGGAAAGCCCATTAGGCTATCATCAGACTTCTCAGCAGAAACCTTACAGACCAGAAGAGAGTGGCATGATGTATTTAATGCAGTGAAGCAGAAGGGCCTTGAACCAAGATTACTTTATCCAGCAAGATTATCATTTAAATTTGAAGGAGGGATTAAACAATTTTCAGATAAGCAAAAGCTGAAAGCATTTACCTCCCACAAACCATCTCTACAGTGTATTTTGGAGGGACTGCTATAGATGGAAGTGTTCCTTCGATTTCATAGCTGTCACCAGAGGTAATAAAACCACAGTAAAGAAAGTAGAACCCCTAATTACTAAGCAAATGCAAAATTAAATGAACAATCCCCAAAGTCAATCAAGGGATAGACAAAGAGTACAGAATATGATACCTAATATATAAAGAATGGAGGAGGAAGAAAAAGGAGAGAGAGAAAAAAATAACCTTTAGATTGTGTTTGTAATAACAAATTAAGTGAGTTAATTTAGACTCTTAGATAGTAAGGAAGTTAACCTTGAACCTTTGGTAACCATGAATCTAAAGCCTGCAATGCCAATAAGTACATATCTATCCATAATCACCCTAAATATAAATGGACTAAATGCACCAATCAAAAGACACAGAGTCACTGAATGGATAAATAAACAAGACCCATCTATATGCTGCCTACAAGAGACTCACTTTAAACCCAAAGACATACACAGACTAAAAGTGAAGGGATGGAGAAAGATATTTCATGCAACTAATGGGGAGAAAAAAGCAGGAGTTGCAGTACTTATATCAGACAAAATAGACTTCAAAACAAGAAAATCATAAGAGACAAAGAAGGACATTACATAATGATAAAAGGGTCAGTCAAACAAGAAGGTATGACCATTATAAATATCTATGCGCCCAACACAGGAGCACATACATATGTGAAACAAATACTAACAGAATTAAAAGGGGAAATAGAATGCAATGCATTCATTCTAGGAGACTTCAACACACCACTCACTCTGAAGGAGAGATCAACCAGACAGAAAATAAGTAAGGATACAGAGGCACTGAACAACACAATAGAACAGATAGACCTAACAGACATCTACTGAACTCAACACCCAAAAGCAGCAGAATACACATTCTTCTCAAGTGCACATGGAACATTTTCAAGAATAGATCATATACTAGGCCACAAAAAGAGCCTCGGTAAATTCAAAAAGATTGAAATTGTACAAACCAGTTTCTCAGACCACAAAGGTATGAAACTCGAAATGAATTAAGCAATGAAAATGAAAAATCCCATAAACACATGGAGGCTTAATAACATGCTCCTAAATAACCAAAGGATCAATGACCAAATAAAAACAGAGATCAAGCAATATATGGAGACAAATGACAACAATAATTCAACACTGCAAAATCTGTGGGATGCAGTGAAGGCTGTGCTAAGAAAAAAGTATATTGCAATACAGGCCTACCTCAGGAAAGAAGAACAATTCCATATGAGCAGTCTAAACTCACAACGAAACTAGAAAAGAAGAACAAATGAGACCCAAAGTCAGTAGAAGGAAGACATAATAAAGATTAGAGCAGAAATAAATAAAATCGTGAAGAATAAAACAATAGAAAGGATCAATGAAAGCAAGAGCCGGTTCTTCGAGAAAATAAACAAAATAGATAAACCCCTTGCCAGACTTATCAAGAAAAAAAGAGAGTCTACACACATAAACAGAATCAGAAATAAGAAAGGAAAAATCACTATGGACACCACAGAAATTCAAAGAACTATTAGAGAATGCTATGAAAAATTATATGGTAACAAACTGGCTAACCTAGAAGAAATGGACAACTTTCTAGAAAAATACAACCTTCCAAGGCTGATGCAGAAAGAAACAGAAAATCTCAACAGACGAATTACCAGCAACAAAATTGAACTGGTAATCAAAAACCTACCTAAGAACAAAACGCCTGGACCCAATGGCTTCACTGCTGAGTTTTATCAAACATTTAGTGAAAATCTAATACCCATCCTCCTTAAAGTTTTCCAAAAAGTAGAAGAGGGAATACATCCAAACTCATTCTATGAAGCCAGCATCACTCTAATACCAAAACCAGGCAAAGACACCACAAAAAAAGAAACTACAGACCAATATCCCTGATGAACATAGATGCAAAAATACTCAACAAAATATTAGCAAACTGAATTCAAAAATACATCAAAAACATCATCCATCATGATCAAGTGGGATGCATCCCAGGGATGCAAGGATGGTACAACATTCAAAAATCCATCAACATCATCTGCTACATCAACAAAAAGAAGGACAAAAACCCCATGATCATCTCATAGATGCTGAAAAAGCATTTGACAAAATTCAACATCTATTCCTGATAGAAACTATCAACAAAATGGGTATAGAGGGCAACTACCTCAACATAATAAAGGCCATATATGACAAACCCACAGCCAACGTTATACTTAACAGCGAGAAGCTGAAAGCTTTTCCTTTAAGATCGGGAACAAGACAAGGATGCCCACTCTCCCCACTTCTATTCAACATAGTACTGGAGGTCCTAGCCATGGCAGTCAGACCACACAAAGAAATAAAAGGCATCCAGACTGGTAAGGAAGAAGTCAAACTGTCCCTGTTTGCAGGTGGCATGATATTGTACATAAAAAACCCTAAAGAATCCACTCCAAAACTACTACATCTAATATCTGAATTCAGCAACGTTGTGGGATTCAAAATTAATATGCAGAAATCTGTGGCATTCCTATACACTAACAATGAACTAGCAGAGAGAGAAATCAGGAAAACAATTCCATTCACAGTTGCATCATAAAACACCTAGGAATAAACCTAACCGAGGAAGTGAAGGACCTATACTCTGAAAACTATAGGACATTCATGAGGGAAATTAAAGAAGACACCAATAAATGGAAACACATCCAGTGCTCATGAATAGGAAGAATTAATATTGTCAAAATGGCCAGCCTGCCTAAAGCAATATACAAATTCAATGCAATTCCTACCAAAATACCCACAGCATTCTTCAACGAACTAGAGAAAATCGTTCTAAAATTCATATGGAACCACAAAAGACCCTGAATAGCCAAAGCAATCCTGAGAAGGAAAAATAAAGCTGGGGGGATTATGCTCCCCAATTTCAAGCTCTACTACTACAAAGCCACAGTAATCAAGACAATTTGGTACTGGCACAAGAACAGACCCATAGACCAATGGAACAGACTAGAGAGCCCTGATATAAACCCAAGCATATATGGTCAATTAATATATGATAAAGGAGCTATGGACATACAATGGGGAAATGACAGCCTCTTCAACAGCTGGTGTTGGCAAAACTGGACAGCTACATACAAGAGCATGAAACTGGATTATTCTTCAACACAAAAGTAAACTAAAATGGATCAAGGACCTGAATGTAAGTCATGAAACCATAAAACTCTTAGAAGACAGCATAGGCAAAAATCTCCTGAATGTAAGCATGAGCAACTTCTTCCTGAACGCATCTCCTTGAGCAAGGGAAACAAAAGTAAAAATGAACTCATGAGACTACATCAAACTAAAAAGTTTCTGTACGGCAAAGGACACCATCAACAGAACAAAAAGGCATCCTACAGTATGGGAGAATATATTTGTAAATGACATATCCGACAAGGGGTTAACATCCAAAATGTGTAAAGAACTTACATGCCTCAACACCCAAAAAGCAAATAACCCAAATAAATAATGGGCAGAGGATATGAAGAGACAGTTCTCCAAAGAAGAAATTCAGATGGCCAACAGACACATGAAAAGATGCTCCACATCACTAATCATTAGAGAAATGCAAATTAAAACCACAATGACATATCACCTCACCCAGTAAGTATGGCCAGCATCGAAAAGACTAAGAACAACAAATGCTGGCGAGGATTCGGAGAAAGGGGAACCCTCCTACACTGCTGGTGGGAATGTAAACTAGTTCAACCATTGTGGAAAGCAATAAATATGGAGGTTCCTCAAAAAACTAAAAACAGAAATACCATTTAACCCGGGAATCCCACTCCTTGGAATTTACCCAAAGAATACAACTTCTCAGATTCAAAAAGACATATGCACCCCTATGTTTATTGCAGCACTTTTTACAATAGCCAAGATATGGAAGCAATCTAAGTGTCCATCAGTAGATGAATGGATAAAGAAGAAATGGTACATTTACACAATGGAATACTATTCAGTCATAAGAAGGAAATAAATTCTATTATTTGCAACCACGTGGATGGAGCTGGAGGATATTATGCTCAGTGAAATAAGCCAGGTGGAGAAAGACAATTGCCAAATGATTTCCCTCATTTGTGGAGTATAACAACAAAGCCAAACTGAAGGAACAAAATAGCAGCAGATTCAGAGACTTGAAGAAGGAACAAGTGGTTACCGAAGGGGAGGGGTGTGGGAGGGCAGGTGGGGAGGGAGAAGGAGATTGAGGGGTACTATATTTAGTACACACGGTGTGGGGGATCAGGGGGAAAACCGTGCAGCACAGAGAAGGCAAACAGTGAATCTGTGGCATCTTATTACAGTGACTGCATTGGGGTATGGGTGTGGATTTGATAATATGGGTAAAAGTAGTAACCACATTGTTTTTTCATGTGAAACCTTCATAAGAGTGTATATCAATAATACCTTAATAAAAAAATGAGAAAAAAATCTTTACTTCTTTTGATTGAATGTGAAACTCAAAATCTACTTGTGGTACCCTTTTAAAGAGAGCTTTTGAGAGAAATATTGAGAAATATGAGAGTGGTACTTGGAGGCATTTGTTCTCTATTTAAAGAAGTTGCTTTAAAGAGATAATTTTAGTGACTTCCCAGAGGCCAGGCAAAGGCCAGTTTCCCCTTGGTTTCAGGAACCTCCTGGGGGGGTGGTCAACAAAAGACTGGCGAATGAAGATGGAGAGGGATTTATAAGTGTGTATCAGCAATAGGACAAGCTCCTAATGTGCATCTCTAATTAACCAACTGACTAATCATTAATGTCTTAGTGCATCCATTAATTTAGCCAGTATTCATTGGGCATCTCTACCAGGCAAAGTTATGGGCTCTAGAGTTACAAAACTGAATGAGACACATTTTCTCCCTTAACGAGCCTAGAGGGAAATGAGTACAATGATTGCTTCTTGATCAAATAAAGGTGAGGATTATCTGCTTCCCAGCATTATTTTTTGAAGAAAAATATATGAAACTTCAAATAGGAAAAACCAAATTCATATTCACAGTTGGTTTGTCTGCATAATTTGGTCATCACAAACCAGGTAATGGCGATGCCAGATTTAGACTGTGGTGGCATCGTCGGTTTCACTTCTGATTGGTCCAAAGTATGCAAGTGATAATTATGTCATTTCTTTCAAGGAGCAAAACAGTCCATCATTGGTACCAGCTTAGGGTGTCCTTGATGCTAGAGGCCTCTGTCATCATCATGATTCCTTACATTGTGATGAGTTTGACATTTACGGAACTTTCAAAAACATCACCACATTTAATCTTCATAACAGACCTGGTAGGAGGTTTTGTTCTTTCCATTTTCCTTAGTGATTGTGACTAAGTTGGTCATTCCAGGTTAGAAGAGCAACAGTGTCAGAGAAGGTCTTGAATGGATGTCTTCTGAGTCTCAGGAAGTCTGTGCAGCCTCAACAGAGATTTATGAAAGGACCAAATGTAAGGACTGAGTGTGGCTCTGTGTAAGAAACATTGCGACTACCTAATGGGTGGGACAGATCTTACCATTTCTTGTTATTCTGCATGTGATGTGGTGGGAAGAGTAATCGGCCCAAAGGTTCCTCATCTTCACCCCCAGGATCTGTGGGGCTTCAGGACAAAGGGAAATTAAGACTGCAGATGGGTTTAAGTTTGTCAAATAGATGACTTTAAAATAGGGAGATTCTTTGGGATTATTGGATGAGTCCAATGCAGTCCTTAGAGAGGGAGGCAGGAAGAGAGAGTCCGGTAGTGGGGGATGTGACTAAGTCAGAGGGGTGTGACGTCTGTGGCTTTGACAGTGGAGGAAAGGTCCCCCCAGTAAGGAATGCCAGTGGCCTCTAGAAGCTGCAAAAGGCAAGGAAACAAATGATCCCCTAAAACCTCCAGAAAGGAACGTAGCCCTGCCAGCATCGCATTTTAGCCCACTGAGACCCATGACAGACTTTTGACCTACAAAATTGTGAGATAATAAACTCTGGGTTTTATACAACTATGTTTGTGGTCATTTGCTACAGCAGGGTTAGGTAACTAATACAGATGGTCTGGTTTTTAAAGCCATATCTACAGCTCTATTTTCATAGCAATGTGATGAGGAACCCTTTGTTATTACCATGTGGGGGCAATTATGGGTTGGATCAGTAGTTCATTCAGTTACTTATTGATAAATATTTATTGTAACCTACTTGATGCCAGGTACCAGTCTAGGCCTGACAGTAAACAGGACATGAAAAAAAATCCTGCTTTCATGAAGCTGTCACTGTAGAAGGGGAGACAGGCAATAAATAGGATAAGTAAGTAAAATACACCATATTTGAGATAGTGATAAGGGAATTATAAAGACAGAGGAAGGGGTGCGTGTGTGTGTGTGTGTGTATAGAGGTTTATACATTTTAGAAGGAGCTTCTGGGGCAGTTCACTGAGAAGGTGATATGTAAATAAAGACCTAAAGACTTATGTCGGCAAAGAGGAAATAAGCCACATCATGGCTTTCTGGGTGAAGGTTGTCTGGAGCAAAGAGAATTCAAAGGCTCTAAGGACAGAGGGCCCTGGCGTGCTGATATATGGGAGCTGACAGATAGGGAAGAATGTAGTTAAAACTTCCGGTGTTGCTGGTGTGTGTCTGAATATGGCTTATAGACCCTCAGGCCTGGAGTTGGAGCCTTTTCTCCACAGCTGGTGGTCCTTTAAAAAAATGTCACCACTTTTGCTGCAGAGAAAAAGCAGACCATTTCCAAAGGCCTGCCTGAGGGCGCCTGAGGGAGATAGTATCAGAGAATTTTTCAGTGCTGATAACCAATTTTATGGATCAGTCATTTGAATTAATAAAGAGAAAGGGGGAAAGTGATGCAAATAATGTAAGTCCTGGTTGTCATCTCCTCGGAAATTTGAATGACTTATTTTTCCAAGGGTGGTGTGCTTGGTTAGTGACTGGAAACTGGCAGAACTGGGACTGCTCCAGACCCCACCCGAAGTCCAGAGCCTGATGCTGGAAAGGTCAGTCTCTTCGTCTTGCTTCACATGATTCCTATCTAATATGAGTCTCTCTGGGTAATTTTTATCCCTCTGTCCGCAGGCAGAACCATAGCTGCTATCCCCTGAAAGTATGGTCTAGCATTGCTTTAAATGAGCAGACTGTGCAGAGCGCCTCACAGGATCCTAGCAGGGGGTGGGTTGGACACCTGCGGTGAAAGGGGTCAGGCGTGACCAGAGAGGATCAGAGCACGTGGCGGTAGTAGGTCGGATTAGTGACAAACCTGCCCTGGGAGGTGGGAAATGGACGAAAAATCAGAACTCAGTTTCCTACGCAGCAAAGACCTACAAAATGATAATGAAGGAAACCACAGGAAGAGAAAAAAGGCCTGACAGGCACATGGCAGTTTTAAAACAAGTCTTTGATGCTCTTCCCACCAAGAGGTGGGGTCTGTGCCTCTTGGTGTTGAGTCCCCTGTGAGTGCTTGACTGACAGAGTGTGGGGAAGCCAGGCTCTATCTGTGTCTGAGTGCAGGCCTTAAGAAATGGGTAATTTCCACTTTCTGTTTCTTGAGATGCTCGCCCTTGGAACCCAGACCCCATGGTGTGGGGAAGCTAAGCTACCCCACAGAAAAGTGCCCGTGGAGAGGAACCAAGAGCCAGCCCTGTGCGGGAGCTGTCTTGGGAGTGGGTCGTCCAGCTCTCGTCTGGATGCAAGTGGCCCAGCTGACACTGCGTGGAGCATGCGTGAGCCGTGCCTGCTAAGCCCCAGATGAGGAGAAAACTATATCACTGTTATTTTAAGCTAGTAAGTTTTGAGGTAGATTGTTGTACATAGATAATTGCAAAAAGGTACATTTTAGGTGAGAGGAAGGAGAAATGTCAAGCCTTACAATTGGTTTGTTCAAGTATATCTAATATAAATCAGATGATAAAAATCATTCTTAACCATTTGTCCATGGAGTTACTGACTCTCTTCTCTGGAAAATGCACCTACATCAACCTTTTGAATACAGTTTCAGGAGACCCAAGACCACCGACATTCTCCACCGGCCTATAGACTTCCAGGTTGAGAACCTCTGTGACAAGAAGCTCCCTCTACCACTCCATGTCACCAAGTGGACTTCGGTATAAGCTTAGGGGAAGGACCCTGGATTTTCGGTTGTTAGTCTTGGGTTTTATTCCACCCCTTTCAAAGACTTGCTCTTCATTTGTGGATAAAGTACAAAATCTCTATGTTGTAATTTCTTGGATGATAGAATGTGGATTGAAATATCCTGTCCTTCCTTTCTTCAAAGGATTGTTGAGATGAAAAAAAAAGGAAGTGAACATGTTTAGAAAAGTCATAACTTGCTCTTAGAATATGTGTTGAACTAATTGTTAGCTATTGTTACACAATGGGGACTGCTTGCTTAGGTAGCCCAAGCTTTCAGGGCAAGGTTTTAGCCATCAAAACACTCTGGGACAGGGGCCCCTGGGAAAGGGTACCAAGGAGTGGGGATGGAAAGGGGCATTCAGTAAGTGTCCCGCCTCTCCCCTACATTAGCTTTTCACTCTGGTCTCCTTACTTTTGTCTTCGTCTGCGGAGGTTGCAAAGGTTGGTATCAGTTTACACCAAAACAAAACTGTTCACCACAAGGAATTGGAAGCAATACACACACACAAAAAATCTCACAAAATATAAAAGCACATAGACATTGGCTTCAGCACTGGCGTCACTGGGTGGAAAGTCTATTTACATTGTTTTTTATGAGGTCAGCAAAACATTTTGAGAAGCAACTCCTTGGCTGCCTGTAGTGGGTCTAAAAATATGAAATAAAACATAAACAGACATGAACAGGGTGTTCCAAGATTCCTTCATTGCTTTCTGCTGTAGCAGATTGCTTTGTTGCTGTATTTGTAGATTTCTATCATCTCAGATTAAAATATCTCAAGAGTTGGTTAGGGCAAAACCCAAAACTCAGGTGATGGAAGGCAACCCCCAGTGTGAAATCCTTCAGCAAGGAAGATTCAGTGCTTGTTTCCCCCGCTCACTGTGAAGCTGTGAGGAGAGGGAGGGAGAGGAGAGTAGAAACAGACATTGCATCCACATGGATTGAAGGCAGTTAGTTTGCATCTGACATGGTGACAGTGATCAGTGAATCACAAAATCTCAAGCAGTTGCCCAACACCAAGTGTGTCTGTCGCAGGATCCCAGATCAAAGAAATCTGTAATATGTTTAATTTTCACATCCAGGTAAGTAGAGTCAATTTTGGCCGAAGTAAATGGCCTTTATCACCCCTTTCATCTTCTATCTCAAAGAAAGCCCTGGAATCTGAATTTGATCATTGCTCAGGTTTGGGCCCATATAATCGAGTTGTATATGAGGAATCCAGTGAAAGCTGGGCAGGACTGCTCCCATCCCCTGCTGCACTGGCTCTCTGCCCATCAGCATGGACATTGGCAGAAATCACAGGCAGGGACAGCTCAGTGGGAGGCAGGTGCAGGTGAACTGGAGGGGCCTGTAAAGCATGTCTTAGGAGGGCAATTATATTGCTTGTTTCTTCTTTCTAGGGCTATCTGAATGGGTTCCATGTGAAGGCCTGCTTACTGTCAGGCACGCCAAAGTGCCTGAGTGTGGGAAGTTGAAATGTCACGAAATTCTCACTGAGTGAATATGTAGAGGATTTATTGTCAGGGTCTCTTTAGCATTAGATCCCCTTTAAGGAAATCAGTGTCAAAGAGGCACATAGCTGAAGAAGAGGAGGCAGAGTGAACCAAATTGGTGTATAGCCCATATCTAAGGAAAAACACTCCTTATCAGCAACTTTTTAAGAAAAGCATTCACTGAAGGGAGAATTGCCTTTGGTCTGGGTTTTGTTTGCCATGTTGATTGGAGACTGATTCATTCTATATGATACATAAACCTTTCAGTGATTGTGTTTTTCCCAGTTTCTTCCTTGCATTGAGCTTGGTGATAGGGAAACAGATAATCAAGCACAGTCCTTGCTTGTCAGGAGTTCACACTCTGGCAGGGTGGTCTGGCCCCATGGACAGGTCACTCCTGTGCAGCTCAGTAAAAGAGACAGCTACCAGGGATGGGGGTGGGGAGCCGTGGCACAGTAGAAGTGCTCAGTTTGGGTCAGAGAATTGAGGGAATGCTTGAGATGGGGGGACTTTTGAGCTGTATCTTGTCAAAAAGTCAGAGTGTTCCAGGTAGATGGGAAGAGGGTTGGGAGGTAGGGTGGATATCCTGGAAGAGGGAACACTGAGTATGAAATACAGAGGTGGCAATAACATCATGTGGTCTGGGAACCACGGGTAGGTTGGTAAGACTAGAGCACATGAGTGTTAGGGCAGGAAGCTTGGGAAATGACAAAGGAAGAAAGATCACTGAGTGTATTGTAGGCTGTGCAGAGGCACTTGGATTTGATCTGCAGCCTCTGGGAGCCTTGGAAGGGTTTTGTGGTAGGTACTGCCAGCGCATCTCTCATATTCTCTTGGCAGTCACTGTACCTGACAAGCCAACAGCCACGAGTTTGCAAGACTACAAGGAGGCAAGCGGAAGTGCAGAGAATTCACACCCTTGGGAGTAGCTCTCAAGCAGTGATGGATAAATATCTCAGCTTCTTTGCTCCTGGGGCAGCACAAACTGAGAGCAGGCTCTGTGGTCTTAGAGGTCCCCAGGAGGGTTGAGCCCCACTTGTTCACAACACTTATCTGACCATTAACATACCAGGATTGACATCCAGTCCCTACCATTCTTTCATATCCCCAACATTTGCTTCCTAGGATGACTTCTCAACCCTTGGCACTCAAATTCTCAGCCCAGGGTTTACTTCTGGGGGGACCCAGCCTACGATGGCTATTTGCATGGGGAGAGGCATGGTGAAGAAGGTGTGCGCTAGGTGGTTCTCATGAGAATGGAGTGAGAGGGGAAGACTCAAGAGCGATTCAGAAAGTACAGTTCAGAGAAATTTCAACCTAGATGAGAAGAGAGGAACATGTCTTAGGTGATTCAGGGTTTGGGTTTGACTGCGAGAATCCATTAAATAAGATAAGGAATACAGGATGGGGAATAGGCGTTTTGGTGAAATACAAGGGATTTGAATTTGATTATGCTGAGTTTAAGGTATTGCCGTGGACAATGTGGAGCTTAGAGGAGAGACCTAGCTTGGAGACTCCAATCTGAAAGCCAGCCATCAGCCCCGAGCAGAAATGGAAGCTGTGGGTGTAAGTGTGGTCACTCAGAGTGGGGAGGGGGCTGGGAAGAACCCAGCAAGGACAGAACTCTGGGAGTACTCACCTTTAACAAGCCAATTCATGAATGTCGTAGAAGTCAAGAGAGGGAAAGTGCAGAAGGAGGGAGAAAATGGAGAGGTTTGGAAGTCCTAACATTGCCATTGGGTTTGGAAATCGGGTAGTCAGTCACTGGTATCGTTAGGGAGTTCATATTAATTTGGATCAATTAGAGAGTAAAATCCTCCTCCTCCCCTAAGAAATCTGGTTTTATTACTTGACAAATAAGCTCAACAAGAATTGCCTAGAAGAGAGATTGCCTTAATGAATGGATAAGAATTATTTCTAATTATAGATAAGCATGATTTCAGTTAACGTACTAAAGAATGCAGTCTAATTTTTAGATGGTTTATCTGAAATTGAATACTTAAAAAGCTTCAGGTTTGTTCTACTAATTAAGGATTTTCCTTCTGAGTCAGATTTTTTTTCCTTTCAAGTTCACCCTGCTTTTAATTATCACAGTTTTCAATTTTATGTTGCCTAAAGAGTGAGGTTTAATCCTATTGCAGATGCCCCTTTGAATTCTGAATAACAGTTTTACTTTCTGTGTCCTGTGCAGTTGGTGAAGAATTTGATGCCTCGAGTCAGACGGCTTGGCTAACTAATATAGTGACTCCACCACTTACTATCTAAGATTCCCAGGGGACGTACTGCTTGGTGCCTCAGTTTCCTCTCCTGTAAAATGGAGATAATAATATAACTTCAGAGGGTTCTTCTCAGGATCAAATGACTTAATTCATGAGATATACTTAAAAACATGTCTGCACAAAGTTATTAGTACTTTCTAGAAGTACTAATTAGAAGTACTATTTTGTAGTATTTTTTCTATTTATTATTAAAGGAATAATGATTGAATGTGAAAACAAGACCAGGGTTCTGCTCTCAGCTTTCCTGTCAACTCTGTGGGCAACAAATCAACTCATTTCTCTGAGGTCACTGTCTTCATTTGTAGAAGATGGATGTTGGAATAGAAAATCTTTGCCAGCCTTGGTTTTAATATTCTGGAAGCCTGCCTTTTGTTTGGGAGTAACTGATTTACACAGCAGTTTTAGATATGTATGTTTCTCCCTATGGGAAAGATAAATGGGCAAAAAGGGGAAAAATGAAAACATTTCCACAAGGCAACTGCTTTCTGCAAAGTATAACAAATGTTTCAGTCTGTTTTCATGTCATTCCTTTCTTGGGCTGAAATATGTTTAATCTGAGGCTTATGCTATATTGAGATGGCTGAACTTTTCTTTTTGAGTTTACTTATAGTATAAACAAATCCAGTTCTTTTTTTTTTTTGCTTTCTCTATATACCTCTTATTGAAAAATCAAAAAAATTAATGCATGTATTTCATTGGCTGATGCTGTAATCTGCACAAGATCAGCCCACTTAAATTAATCATGCTTTTAGATTTTAAACATGACATGTGTAAATAAAATAACAATTATATCATTTGGTTTTCTTGTATCTTAGCACATTTTTGAGATCTGAAAACTGGTCCCTGTTCTTATTCTGCACTTATTCCAGGGAACTTTTCCTCTCATGAGTTGTTTTTTATGTGCACACATGGGGGAGCTTTTGAGACACTGATCTGAATGTTACACTTGGGTGACTTTCTCAACAACTTGGAGGTATGATGATGGAGTGAAATTCTCCATTGTAGGGAGTGAACTAGGACAGACTGGCTACAGAACTGACTTACATTTCCCCAGTGTTCACTGTCTCATATGGGCCTTATACTCAACTCATGGGGCTGTTCTAAAAGTGGCAATCAATGTACCTGTACTCTAGTAAAAAAGGGTAGAGCTAAAAAAAAAAAGAAAGAAAATTTAAGGCAGACTCAGTGTTTTCTGAAGCCTAAATAATAATTATATGGGCACAAATGTGGGGAGCCGTCCTTTTAGGTGAAATGGAGGAGAAGTCAGGCAGAAACTCTGACATCCACAGCATCGTTATTTAAAGAAGCCTCTGAAATGATCCCAGATCCATTCTTCCATAGAAAAGGAAAAATTTTAAAGCACAATGGAATAGAAAACAAATCATGCCTGGAGGGGGAAGAAGCAAAAATGGAAGGCTTGGGTTGAGCCTGATGCTTTTGGCCTCTAGCTCTCTTTGCTGTTGGAGGAAAATGCAGAAAAATAGACAATACTGTGTTAAGTAAAATGAAACCTTTGTTTCACAGACACTCAACTGGCTTTATTGGGGTTTATCTTTTGACCCCAGTTTTTGGGTGATTTAACACATAAACATGCAAAAATAGCCCAGGTGTCAGCCCCACAGATGCATGAGGGAGTATCATGAATGCTGGGGTTCCCTCTGCCCCAGTTTATGGGGAATTATCAGTGGTTATTGCAGTCATTTCCCAATGCTTTTCTCATGACACAAGATTTTAAGGCACTTGAAGCTGCAGATTCTATGAGAAAATCAATACTTCTGCCTTTTTAGTGCTGTTTATATATTGACCAAAAACTCTACGGCAGTTATTTTCTCATGTACAATCTGTGGAATAACTGCATTAATAGAAATTTCTGTAAAATTAAACAGACCATCCTTTATGATAGATTGGGAAGTCGGTATAGCATGTCTCCCTTCTCCCTGGGTTTCCCTCCGTAGACAGCCAAGTTATAGCCTCTGCATTTGGTGTTCAGCTCCTTGCTGTTCCTTTTCTCTGATCCTTCTCTCCCTCTCATTCATGCTCACGGTTTCCCCCATGAACTGCACCCCCATCCTCGGCTTCCATCATGGACTCCAGTGTACAGTTCCTCTTGCACATTCTTACCTGGTTGTGGAGGCCAGATTTAATAAGTCAGTCACCAAACTTACTTTGGTTCTCCACTTACCTTCTCAGCTTCCTCCTTTACCCCCACCCCAGCTTACCAACTCCTCCTTGACTTTGCCATTTGTGTTCTTGAACCACCATTTTTTGAGCCACCTGCGCTAGGAAATTTGGGGTCATCTTTGACACCTGTCTCATGTTTTGTGCTGTGTCTGGAGCCCCTGAGACCACCGTCAGGCTCCATGGCTCATTAAAAGGCCTCACGGGACTCAGAAAAACTGTTACGGTTATGATCTATTACAGTGGAAGGATTCAGATTAAAATGGGAAAGGGAAAGATGCATGGGGCAAAGTCCAAGAGAAACCAGGTGTGAACTTCCAAAAGTTCTTCCTGGCAGAATTGAGTGGATACACTTAATTCTCTGAGCAATGTTGTGAAACTGTGTGTGCAAAGTACTGCCAACAGGAAGGCTCTCCTGAGCCTTGATGTCCAGGGTTGCTTTTGGAGCTCGGTCATTTTTTTTCTTATCTGAGCCTGTAGGACTTCCATCCCAGTTCTAAGGTTACTGAAGCCTGCAGGTGGGCCTGGGCTCAGCCCCCTCCCCTTGAGGCCTCCTAGTACAGACCACCCTGACTGCAGCTCCTACACAAACACTCTGAGCCCTGGCTGAGGTGAGGGAGGTCACCCAGAGGGGTGAGCAGGTGTTTTTGGCTTAAGGGGCTGGTGAGAGCTCCTGGTGAGTCAGGTGGGTAGAGGCACTTCACAGTTATTGAGGGCCTGCCCCAAGGAGCTCTGAGCCTTGGGTGAGCCTCACACATGCTGGGATGGGGGAAGAAAAGAGGAAGGCAAAGCAGAGACACCATGGCCTGAGCAAAGAAGATGCAAAGCAGGCACAGGCAGGGGCCAGGTGGGTGGCCATCATGACTTACCTCAGTTACCCAGACTCAAGATCCCCAGGGGAAAAATAGCCATTCACCATCAATCACATTGTTAATATTAACTGCTGGTTCAAACTAATACTGCAGGGCCCAAGGCCTCAGGCATACTACACTCTTATCAGGCAGAGTATTCTAAGGGCTCAGAGCTCATTTTCCAGGGGCCAGCCAAGGGCCAGTTCTGAAGACAGGCTGTCTTTGAGAATAGGCAGCGTTTGAGCAACCCCTGCTTACCAAATTAACCCTGCATGCACGTACAATCACCCAGCCTCATTGGTTGTTGGGAAAATTGGGTAAGAACATATACTGTGGTGGTAAATAGACATGTGTTTGAGTTTTAACTCTATGAGGAATTAAATGAGATGTGATTGCCATAATGCTGGACACACAAATAAATGTTAGATGGTGGTTTTTGTTGTCATGATTATCTTTGTCTTGGCCCTTTCCTATCCAATACTACTTTCATCCATCTAGTCTAAAATCTTATTGCTTTCACTTTTTTTTTGATTTCTAAGGCTTTTGGGAAACCAATCCTTATTGCTTTCACCCTTAGAGTGAATTAGTGTCCCATGTCAGTGAACTTAGGGTAAGTATTCTGCACTAACAAACAATCCCTAAATCACAGCTTACAAAAGCAAAGGAGCCCTTACAGATCCCGGTACTTGTTCATTATAAGTTGGCTGCAGCTCTGCTCCGTATTATTATCGTTAGGGACCCAGACTGAAGGAGCAGCCCCAAGCTGAGATATTGCGGCAAAGATAAGAAGCATGTAGTGGAAACAAGCAAGGGCTCTTAAAGCTTGGAAGTGAACTTACTCTATCTGTTCCTATTTCATTGTCTAAAGAAAGTCTTGTAGCCAGGCCTGAGGTTAACAGATTGGGAATAGGTAATTTTCCCTTGGTGGGAGGTGGTGAATGTTGGGACAGTAATATACTCTGTCAGCTTCCTAACTGGCTTCTCTGCCTCCAGGCTCCCTCTACCGGTGACACACTCCAGTCTATCCCGCTGAGCGTCACTAAGTCTATCTTCAGAGCTCAGTGTTGGCAAATTATTTCCCTTCTCTAAAACTGCTTTGACTAATCTATTGACTAGTCATGCAAGCCCTCTTTAAGCTCAATCATCCATGACTCTACTCCAGTGAAAGCAGAATATTCACCAGTATTAGGTTTATTTTATCTTAGCATCTTCTACACCATTACTCATGACATTCATTCACTGAGAAAAAGGATGCTTTTCTGAAGAAACCTACCATTTTATTCACCTTCAAATTCTCCACAGACCCTAAGTGTCTTACCCATGGTCATGCCTGAAACATTTGATCAATGAATGGAAAAATAAATGAGTGTTACAAAGAAATCCAAGTCCTATTCAAAGGCCATGAGACATCAGGCAAGGAAGTGCAGGGTGGCTGAAATCCAACCCATGCTTTGCTCACAAGCCAAGTCCTGAGAGGGGTACGGAGGAAGGGTGTCTTTTTCTAATTCACACAAGACCTCTGCATGGGGGAGACATCACGGCTTTCCTTCCAGTGTCTTTGTATATTAAGAGGAAACACTCTATGCAGGACCTTCCTGCCTTCAAAGGACTGTACATATGAAATCATCACAGATGAGCAGGAGAAAAACGTTGTTTTGGTTCTGCTTTCTTGAAATTTTCCAGTCCTAGGCCACCAAGTTGTCCTCCTCCTCAGTATCCTTTGAATGCCTGTGACTCACGACATCACCGTGAGACTGAGTCCTCCGTGCCACCCTGGGCTTCATGAGAAGGGACCTACAGATCGTGTCGCTTTTGCCCCCTCAAGTTCTCCTTGTCTCAGGGGCAGCACCCCTCTTATTGGAGAAGGTAACTCTTGAGGTCAAAAATAGTAGATCCGAAAGTAGGGAGGAAGAAAGTAACTGGACCAGTTATGCTTGGTGAAAGGGAGTAAAGGCCTAGCTCTGCAAAGTGTTCTTAAACGTAAGGACCAGTCCCTGGCAAGGCAGCAAACAGCCAAAACAAATTCTTTGATTAAGTGACTTTTAAGGTTTTTCCCCATGGTTACAATTTTAGAAACTCTCCAGAAGAAATCTGCTCCAAATTCACTACCAAAGGGGAGCATCGCCTATTAGCCGGCACAATGGTTAGGAGCAGAAAGGAGCACCACAGTACTCTGATGGCCCACGGCAGGGTCACTGTGAACGTGGCACCTTCTCGCTGCCGGGGGAGTGCTTCAGGGCTGAGCGTGAGCCCTCAGCCAGCCTGGGCCTAACAACTTCACAGCAGGTAAAACCAACTGTGTGTGTTGGCAACATGCTCTTTTGTTTTGCTTTTAAACAATAGTTCACATATGCTTCTATTTTGCATCAAGGGCGTTGGGATCTTAGATTATGAAGGGAATAAACCAAGCAGAGAAAAATCAGTGTCATTCATGATAAGGCATTAAACTCATCTCTAATGAAATATTGAGCAGCAAGACAGAGATGATTAGAGAATATTGGATAAAGGTAAATTGAGTAGGTAGATTTTTAGATTCTTATATTCAGAATCCTAGTATTAGAAGTGGAGTGTGGAGCTAATTGGTATGTGGCTGGAAAAGAAACCTGGTTTTGAATTCCAGAGAAGAGGAAGTTTGATCAACCCAACACATGTCCTCTTCACTTGTGGGAGAATGGAAGGGCATTTGTGTTGTCAGGAGATACTTTTATCATTTAGTGAGACATCACTTTGTGTCATTTGGGGAACACTGTCATTACTATGACACAGCTATTCATGCTTCTCATTTATGGGCTCCAACACTGCTCTGAAATTCCTTCATGTGCAACTGGCAATCATGACTTGCCCGTGGGCAAAACCATACAGTCTTCTCCCAGGACTCAAAGGAGCTTGTCAGTGTTTCCCCGTCTGAGCAGACTTCCTGGAACCAGGTCAAAATGAGATGAACTGTTGCCACTCTTGCATACGCTAAATGTAGAAAAGATGTTTATATTTCTCATTAGGCTGCAGGAATGGTTTTTCCCTCCGTAGACTTATAAGACACTATGAAGTAATGTATTTTAATTACTTTTGCTTCTTTGTATTTGAATGCATTTTTTCTTTCTTTTCAGAATGATGAGTAATTTAATCATCAATTTAGAGGCGTTTAATGGGGACCTCCCTTTAATGGGGAGCAATATAATGTCTATTGATAAGCACTGCAGATCCTGTCCGGGACCCTTTGTAGTTCAGTGGCCTTGATCTTGCCTAGGCTTTCACAAGGAGATGCCGAGTTTCCTATTCAGTGGTCACTCCTGAGCCTTTTGACTAAGCTGGCGGGTCATTTGGGCCTGAGTTGACCTCCTCCCTGTCTTGTAGCGGGTGAACATATTGGGTCAGATCTTGAAGGTGGTCACTTTGTTTCAGTATTTCACATAGATTCTATTTCTGTAAAAGGGTTAAATTAAAACAATTCCTCAATCTGCTGATGTCATTTATGGCAGTAATAATAAAGAGAATTTTTTTATTACTCTGCAGGGGCCATTTACTTATGCTTGTTCACTCATTTATTCTGGAATGTTTGAGTGCCTGCCATGTGCTGGGCACTGTGCTGGATACTGGAGGTTCAGTAGTGGGGTCCAAGTCAGATAAAATCTTTGTCCTCATAGTATTTAAAATAGTTACAATCTAATGGGGGGTACAGAAATAATCAGTCAGTTACAGTATGTTATGAAGATGTTATGATGGGGAAGCACCCAAGAGGGGCATTTAACAAGGTTTGGTTGCCTGTATGTTCTAGGAAATGTGCTAAATGTTGGGTTTATAGTTAACTAACAAAAGACACATTTCCCCTGCCATCACAATACCTACTATTGGGGAGAACTATTTTTGATTGAATGATCACATAAACACATATGTGTGATATTGCTATTAAGAAAAACATGGGATATGATGAGAAAATCCATGAAGGAATCTAATTTAGAATGAGTGTTCCAAGAACATGAATCTGAGGTGACATTTAGGCTGAGACTTAAGGTATGCACAGGGGCTAGTCAACTGCAGCAGGGAAGGAAGAAGGCTTCACGTGGAAAGAATATTGTGCCCAGGCCTGAGTCATGCGAGAGCATGAAGAGTCACAGAGCAGAACATCTGGTATAGTTATGTCGTTGTGCGTGGTGAGGGCTAAACACAGAGAGAACGACCAGGGCTGGAGGGTGACCGGGTTCACATCATAAGGGGGCTTTTCAGCCACAGGGAGTCTTAACTTTATCTTGAGGTGAATGAGCTATTGACATGTTTAAGCAGGAAGGAGACACGATCAAATTTATAATTTTAGAAACTCAGTGTGGCTGCTGTAGTGGATGAAGTTGAGGGACAAACTAGGAGGCATGAGACTAGGAGGCTGCTGCAGGAACCTAGACCAAGAGGTTGAGTACGCAGTATTGTTAGGCATGTGTGCTCTGGGGCCACAGTGCCTCGGCTCGAATCCTGCCTGTCACTCAATAGTGGATGGTTCTGAGCAGTTACTTCCATGCGCCACTGTTCTTGATTGTAGAATAGGAACAATACTAATACTAATTTCACTGGTTGCTGGGGATGAATCACCATTTGGTGCTCAGAGCAGTTTGCGGCACCACACTGTATGTTTTTTAGGCTGTGTCCTGCAAAAAAGCTCTTGGTTGAAGGGCCAGGGCAGAGCTTGCTCTCAGTTTGCAAGTCCTGTGCCCTGGAGGGGGCTTATTCATCCTGGAGATGCCTTTTGTAATTCGTCCATCCAAAAGGGATATCTTTTTGTAATTCATACAAAAGTTACCTTAGGTGTCTAGCAGCAGCCCTGCCTGGCACATAGTAAGTACTCATAGAATGTTATATGTTACTAATGGTTGTATGACTTCATGAAAATTACCAAATCTTTCTATGCCCATTTTCGTATCTGGAAAACAAGGAAATAATGGTCCCCACATAACAGAATTGGGTATAAGAATAATGAATTAATTCATTCAAAACACTTAATACCTGACATAAATAAATATAAAAGTAAAAAAAGAAAAACAGGGGTAGGGAGCATTCATTCAACAGTTTGTGAGCCAACTATGTGCCGGGCACAGAGGTGAAAGTTGGAAGAGATAGACATGGTCCCTGTCCTCCTGAGGAAATAAAAATTTACTCTGTTAATTAATTAAGACTGTGATAGATGACTGTTTTGGAAATGAAATCTAGGCGATAGAGACAATTAGGAAGATTTGAGAAAGAATTTAGATGCAGAAAGGACAAGGCTCTTAATTATGTAGGAGTTGATTCCAGGAAGATTGATGCATGGAAGTGTTTCAAGGAGGGTGAGGTGGGCTGTGTTGGCTGACTTCATTGCTGGGGCCATAAAGCTAAATAGAATTACCTTGCTAACATTATGTATGATTTAAGAAATGAATTCAGATACTAATTAAAATGTACAATAGCATATTTAAAATGTCTTTGTTGCACTGAAAAATTCCTTAAAGGTTAGAGAAAAACACATACATGTTCTACTGATTTTAAACATATCCCTTTTAAGATTTGTTACTTAAAAATTTGAAGTAGAAAATGAAGTTTAGATCCCAGCTCATGATAAACATTTAAAGATTGGATCTGAGTTATCCTCCTTTTTTTTTTTTTAACCTGGAAATGATGTCTAGGTAATCTACTTAGAGGAGAGAGGTAAAACTATCCTATGGGGTTTTGTTTGCTTTGTCTTGTTTGCTTATCTCTGTTTAACTGGGACAGTGTTAGGGGTGAGTCAGATGACCTTCCCCAGGCAATTTATGAAACGCTGTCCAGAGAGAACATGGCAGAATTTTCATGGACACCTTCAGTAGTATAAGATTACTCTTAGACCAAATTATTATTCAGAGTTTTGCTGATAGACAACACAGAAGTTTCTTTGATATGTTCCTTAGTATTTCCTTCTTTTAACCCTCAAGTGGAATTGTACCTGCATCTGTAGCTACTGTCATTCCTTTTCACTCTCCTTCCCCTTCTTCCTTCTTCCTAACTCATAGAGGTTGTGGTGTTTTGGAAGAATGAGCTAAATGTGCTAGTTGAAGTTGATAGGCACAGGCATGCATGAGAAAACTGCTTTTATAATTCTAGCTATGAGTTGTTTGTATTTTGGAGGCTTGCATTTGTTTTTGTTTGTTTTTGAACTGAAACAATCTTGCTCAGCTGTATTTTTCAAAGACAGAAAGTCTTGATGGTATTTAGGGCTGTGGTGGGTAGAATAATGCTTCCCTCCCCATCATCCCGAAAAGATGTCCACTTCCTGATCTCTGGGCCCTGTGAATGTTGCCTGGCAAAGGGGAATTAAGGTTGCAGATGGAATTAAGGTTGCTAGTCAGACTATGAGTTAGGGAGATTAGCCTAGATTATTGGGATGGGCCCGGTGTAATCACAAGGGACCTTAAGAATGGAAGAGGTAGGTTATAGAGGGTCAGAGTGGTGCAGCATGAACAGACGCAACCAGGCATTGCCAGCTTTGAAGATGGGAAAAGTGGACCATGAACCGAAGAATAAGGGCAGGTTCTAGAAGCTGGAAAAAGTAAGTAAAACAGACTCTCCTCTAGGGTCTCCAGAAAGGGATGCAGCTCTGCCAACTGATTTAGGTCCGTGAGGTCCTTTCTGGACCTCTGATGTCCATAATTGTAAGATAATGCATTTGTATTAAGTCACTAAGTTTCTAATAATTTCCTACAGTGGCAAACTAAAGAGACCTGACAGTTGCAAGTGGCAAGAATCCGAAGAACAGGGAGTTATTAGTAAATGAAAAATGTTAAATACATTACAAGTGTTCTATAAATCTCATATAATTAGTCATTTAGTACTATAAAAATTTGGACATGTGGTAGCAAACTAAAGAAAGCCTCAGGGTCTAGGGAGGCGGCATAAATGAGGGAGACTGACCTTGTGAAAGACAATAGGGAGGGAAGGCAAGTTTGGCAGACCAGAGAGCTCATGGGCAGGCTTGGAGGGAATATGAGCTCTGTTGCTAGGTCTTCTAGTTTTTTCAAAAGAAGCCCATATTTTGGAATTTTAATATAAATTATTCTAATATTTAACTCCAGACAGTTGACCCAACCAACAGCCACCCAGCCAAATAAACCCTACACTGCCTGAACACGAACAGCTGGATAGATGCGGCTGAGGAGCCCAGGTTTTGTGACTTCCAGTCTAGAAGCCCGGGCACCCTGAGTGACCTATAATTCTCACACCTCAGAATACAACACCCCCAGATCCTTTTTAAGGTATAAGAAGCTGGTTTAGAGAAGTTAACGATCAAGTTAGTCAATGATAAGCATCAGGTTTCAAGTCTCAGTGTATCTGATTGCACAAGCCAAGTATTTTCTTTTCCATCTTAACTGTTGTGAAGTTAAAAAGAGGAAATTAATAATGGTGGGGAGCTAAGGGGAGAAATGGAAGGAAAACAATATTTCCTGAGCACCAAATACCTATTAGGCATTGAACCGGGGATTTTTAGCACATTATCCTTTAATTCCCAGTTTTATGAGCCAAGCAATATTCTCATTTTCTAGGTAGGAAACCTAAGTCCAAGAGAGGCAACTTGCACTCAGTCATACAGATAATGAGTGGCAAATGAAACTCAGAAGAACACGTTCTTTCAAGGGTTCAGAGTTTTATAGAGGAGGAGCAGGGCTTTTTCTCCAGCCTGGAGAAGAGAGGGAGATAGGTGGGTAAGGAAACACGCAGGTACTCATGCTGCAGGAACCTGTCTTTCCCGGTGCAAGTGGCTGGTCAGGTTAGCTGGTAACTGAAGGGTAGGTTTATAATGCAAGTATGTGTCAGATTGGCTTCTTCAGGAGGGAGGAGGGTGGCCTCTAGGGGGATGTGCATGGAATATTGAGACATAATGTGGAAATGATTGGTGGACGAGAACAAAGGCCAGTGGGCCAGATGGCTTTGAGAGGAGTAGGGGGAGGAGACACACACTTGGTTTTTACAGCAGCATCCCCCATAAGCAGTAACCAGAGAGGAACTGAATGACCAAGATTGGCCATTGTCCAGGGAAAAGTTGCAAGTTTAAGAGAGCAGATTGGCTCAGCTTCATTAGTCTTGAGGAAATTCAGATTACAAACACAGTGCCACCTTGATCCTGCACTACGTCAGAACGACTCAAATACCAGTGAGAGTGTGGGGTGGAGCAGAAGTGTTTACAGGCTGCTGGTAGGGGTGTGAACTGGCAGGTGCACTTTGGAAATGTTTTTCAGCATCTATGAAAGCTGAACATATGTAATAGCCTATAGCCTAGCAAGTCCACTCCTTGGTGTATGTCCAGTGAAAACAAATACATTTGGGCACTGAAATACAAGCACAAGAATACTCACAATAACAATATTTATAATAGTGAAAAATGAAGACTCACTAATCTTTGGTGTAGTCACAAGATGAAATACTCTATAGCAATAAAGAGGAATGAGCTACATTCACACACAATGTGCACGAATCTCAAAAATACAGTGTTGAGGAAAGAAGCCAGACACAAAGTCGCTGTGCATACATGATATTTAAGAACAACAACAAAAAAATGTAAGGCCTGGGTGGGAGTCTAGAGTCAGGACAGAGTAGTATTGAAATGGCAGACAAGTGCAGCCAAGAGAAAGGACTGCGTTACTGAATGTGTCCGCGGTTATATTGGACGTGGGAGACCGGGGAAATTAGGGGCATGGTGGTTGTGATGGGAAAGGGCAAATCACCACATTTTGGTGTCATAGACGTAGAGCAGCATCTTTTTATGACAGAGTCTGTTGTGTAGCTGTTGTGGGATTGGAAGTATTGCATCAATACCTTGGCTTTATCTGATCCTGTTTCATAAGGTAAGTCAGCAAAGGCCATTCTCATGGTGCATCATGGGGAGGAATTGGTTTCATTTACGGTAGTTACACAGGATACCCTGGCAGCTCATTTCTTGACCTTACTTAATTTTTGCCTTTTAACTAGGCACTAGAACTCTATACAAGGAAACTTAAGCCTGCATTACCATATTAAGCAAATTATATGCAGTGTAAATAAAGCTTTATTAAGCAAATTATATGCAATGTAAATAAAGCTTTGCTACGATTGTGAGTTTGAACCTGGTCTGTGGTCTCCTAGCAGGAGATATGTAGCAGCAGATGATAATGCCAACAGTTAAGTTCCCTACCTGCTTTAAAAGGAAGGAGGCAACTCATTTTTCCTTATTAATCCTCTAAAAGCACTTTTTTCCTCTCAGAAAACTAGATTTTGGATCTTTGTCTTACTAATATTTACTCACTACGTAGATATCTTGGTTACAATAGAAAGGCCATTTGTCTCATGAATCAAAGGATAAAAATTCTTAAATAATAATAGTAATTTCTAAGATTGCTTTCCAAATATCATGGGTGAGGCATTCTTAGTGGTCATTATTAATGAGGATGGTGGAAGATAAGGTCAGGGTTGCATTTTCTTTCCTCTTATGGCTTCATCTGTTCTGGGGTGTTTTGGGTTCTGTCTCTCCTTATATATTGCTTATCTCTAAAGTTTCATGAAGATAATTCTAAGTAAATTTAATTCATGATTTTTTTCCTCAGTTCTCGAAATTCTGTTGAATGCAGACTGTGACATGTTATTATGACACTCTAATGGATTTTAAGTAATCCATTATATAGCACATACCTAAAGAGACCTTACAATTGATCATGCATATTGGGACCTTTTGAGAATAAAAAAGGGGTGCTGTTAATAATTATGCTGCTCAGTAGATATAAACTAGCGCTCTATTAGACAAACAGGGATGTATAGTTGCTCAGTCCAGACCCTCCTAGCAGGAGTAATTCTTGTAAAGGCTCTGTTTTATTAGGAATGCTGTTTACCTGGTCCACCCACTGTGGACTGAGTGGTTCACAGGCATTAACTCAGCTCAGTTCTCCATCTAATGATGAGAACTATAAGGCCTGATTACAAATAATGTCTACGAACTATATGACAGATTTTGGACATTACTTTCCAATTCTTTCCTCTTGAAAACCCAGTGAGTGAATATCACTAACAGAATTGCTCCTGTTGATGTCCGGCCTGATTTCCGATGAGGATCAGAATCTCTTCCTTAGGACTGGAGCATCTTCATGTGGGGTTGGGTCCAGTAGGCTCCCTCCCACCATTTCCCCTCGGTAGAGAATGTCCTCCCTCGGTCACAAAGCAGCAAGGCCTGCCCCTCTGGCTTTAAACAAGGAGGACAGAAAAAGAGCTGTGATTTCAGGCTGGTAGTTCAGAATGGGAGAGAGAGTGGAAAAGAAAAGGGGAAGGTGAATCACAACTAAAAGAAGGAAAAAGGTGTGGAAAAAGGAGGAGGAGAGAGGAAGACAGAAGGAGAAAGGGAGTGAGGGAGAAACTCAATAATCAAATAATTTGCTTCTTTGCCTGTGATAGAAAATGAATGAAGGATGGAGGAAAGGAAAGATACTTCCTCCCTAATACCAACAGATACTGGTGTTTTATGTGATAAATATCCTATTTTTTATGATAAAGTGCGATTGTGGGGAGAGGGAGAAAAGGGACGCCCTCATGTCCCCTTCACCCCCCTCCACACAGGCCATGATATTCCCTGTGACACTGTCTGAAGTCCCTCCTGGGGCTGCGTCTGCCAGGATGTTGCTGTCCGGCCGTTTCTCTCACCAGTTGTCTTTGGGGCTACACTGAAGAGAACCCTAGCTAGCCACCCCACACACAATGCCTTTCCAACATTGCCACTGAGGAATGGGAGACCACACCTTTGTCACCTGTAGACTACGAAATATCAACGTTCAGTCTTTAGGAGAGGGGTGCAATACCTTTTATTTTAGATAATGAAAATTTTCTCCTTGTTGTTATTTTATAAAAGGGAAAATTGCATGAACATAATGAGAATGATTCTTTTCAAATACAGTATTTTATCCTTAGATAAACCAGGGAATGGCAGAGAATCAAAGGTATTTCAAAGAAGTAAAATTAATTTCTTTCTCCATAATGCTTCTTTCATTCCCACCATCTATGAATCTCCATGTCATTGATGACAGAACTCAAAGGTGCTTTCTTTGGAGAGGCAAGGCTTCTCGTCTTCCTAGGTCAGGGCAGAGCAGCTGTTTCAGTCCAGCTGGAAGGATGAGGTCTTGTTGGCGCTGGAGGCTTAGCCCTGGCATTCCTCCAGAAGAGGCAAAGGGGGTACTTGATGTGTGTACTTCCAGGGGACTAGGGAAAAACCAATTTGGTGTTAAGTGCTTATTCTTCAGATTCAAATAACAAAGAAGACTGTCATGACATACTGAGCCAGGGCATTGAACTCCCACTGAAAGCCCAGTGTAACCAGGTCCCAGCAGGGAGAAGAAACATGAAATTGAACCATGAGATAGGACAGGAGAAATTTCAGGTCAATAAGACAGGCTAAACTTGTTGAAACTCCTATTACATTAAGTATGAAAGATGATTTGGACTGGGCTATTTAGGATAAAAAAAGAACATTTTTTTATTAAAGTGTCACTGATATACAATCTTATGAAGGTTTCACATGAACAACATTATGGTTTCAGCATCCACCCATATTATCAAGTCCTCACCACCCCATTGCAGTCACTGTTTATCAGCATAGTAAGATGCCATAGAGTCATTTCTTCTCTCCTCCGTGCTGTATTGCCTTTCCCGTCACCTACCTACATTGTGATTGCTAATTATAATGCCCCTTAATCCCCTTCTCCCTCCCTCCCCTCCCACACTCCCCAACCCTTTCCCTTTGGTAACCACTAGTCCCTTCTTAGAGTCTGTGAATCTGCTGCTGTTTTGTTCCTTTAGTTTTGCTTTGCTGTTATACCCCACAAATAAGTGAAATCATTTGGTACTTGTCTTTCTCTGCCTGACTTATTTCACTGAGCATAATACCCTCTAGCTCCATCCATGTTGTTTCAAATGGTAGGATTTCTTAAGAACATATATTGTTAAAGTTTCCATTTGGTGTGGAATTTTTGACACAGAAATTCTTTTTTTAAGTTACTTTTACCCCCCAACAAAAAAGGAATTGGTTTTTCTGAGCAGATTGTGTATCTATCTACCCATAAGGAAGACCTGTGTTTTTCATCAGGGTAGAGTGATCTCAGAGATTAGATAGAGTGGTTTGCATTTGGATTTAATTTTTGTCTCTCTTGGCTGGTGTAGCACTTATATCCTTTTTCCAAAGGTTCTAGAACCTGTTTCATTTGAGAAATTGAAAGCCCAGTGCCAATCTTCATGCCCCTTTAATCTCTTGACATGTCAGGTGCATCTCCTTGGTTGAATTTCATGTGTGTGTTGATTTCACTTGTGTTTTGTTTAAAGTCAGCTTCGACTGATGGTTGTGATGATGCATATATCTGAGCAGGCTACTCACTGTACAAGTGCGAGAGTGGAAAGGCAGCCATACTCTATTAGTCAGCCCATTCCACATGATGTGGGTCTCTGTCAACCCAGAGGAAGGGGCGCCTTTTTCTATTTGCCACAAAGGTGCCCTCTGGGCTAGCAAGTGGCCTGGGTTACCCCTACAGTCTCCTATTTTGGTGAAGAGAAGGCAGAAATGGTAATATCTAGAGTGCTGGAAGCAGTCATATTCTTAGGTAGTCTTAATTACTTAAGTCTGTTACTCAGTTTGGTTAAGTGAGGCACTCAGAGTTTGAAATTTAAGGAAGCCTTGGAATCTCAGCATGGTTGGCACAAAAGAGTACTAGCTAAAAAATGTCACTGTTCAGGGGACCTCAGTAATTTGGGACTTAATTGAAATCTATCCATCCATCCTTCTACCCATCCATCTATCTGATCTGTTCTCTTCATTACCAAAGAGGGTTTGCACTGGCCAGGCAGGTGTTTTAAGTGAATGATGCAGGGAGGGATTTCAAAACAATAGGGTGTGGTAGAAACTTGGAAAATCCCCCATCTGTAGGGAGTGGCCACTCCTCCACTTGAGGGGATTGTTGTCTTGTAGAAAAGCAAACCTGCAGCTCCAGGGGCTTCAGATCCTTTGACTTTCGCAAAAGGAACTGGAAAATCAAGCTGTGAAATATCCTGATTTCTAACTATTGACAGCCAGTACAAATGTTTCAACAACAGTATGCTAACCTTATGAGACTATCCCCACGTTGCTGCTTGCCAAAGTGGGGAAAATGTATTTATCACATGAAATGTTTTGGTGTTTGTTTGTAACCTGTGCATATATATTTATATGTCCTTAGAAAGGTGTCCTATATTATCTTTAGTTCAGTGATAAGCTTCTCTACCTTTAGTGAGTTTTCAAGTAAAGATATCACCCTATCATCCATCCATCCCTCTATCTGTGGGAGGATGCAGTGGCTACATTACTTGGAATATACAGAATAAACATCATTGGTCTTCTAGAGAAATTGTTATTAGGCCAACTTCTTCCTAATTATCTGAAGCAAGTCTACCAAGGCTTTTCAGTGGGGTCCTCCACAGACTTACAAAAGAGTTGAGGATTGGCAGTGAAAAAAGAAGGATGGGAAGGAAACATTTTTGCTTCTTGGGAATAGAACCATTCTGTATATATTGCTGTCAAAAATAGGGACTTTATAAAGAGGTCACTTTAATATACATTCCTAAGAAAAAATTGGGAACTTCTTGACGGAAATACAACCTGTTTTAATGGCTGGGCACTAACGGTACTCTGCCAAATTGAAAGCAAATTTCGGTAAATGTTAATCAATCAGGCATCTCACAGAAATGACACATGCATGGTTCATTAATTTTATCTTTTTTCTTGAGGGGAAAAAGGATACTTCACTGATTTCATGGCAGAAAACCTTTTAAGGTTTTATGAAAGACTATTAGTACCAGAATTCAGTAAGATTCAATAATATTCTTACAATAAAATTCAACAAATTTTAATATTCGTATAATAAAATTCAGTAATGTTTTATATTATTTAATGTCATATATTTTAACAGAAATAATTTATATTTTACAATACTGTTGACTATTTTTCCAATGCCTTCCTAAGGAAATTCTGTGCAGGCCCATGTAATGCTAGACCAGTGATGATAAAGCACACAGTGTCCTAGCCTTAGTTTTTCCCCTCCTGCCCATCCTCCACATAGCAGCTGACAATCATCTTCTGACAGATCCTGGCTTGGGTAACACCTCACCCTAGCTGAGTGAGAATTCAGGAGGTAGCTCGACAGGACACCATAGTTTGGATACCCTTTCTTAAAAGGCGGGTGCATGTTCCACCCGGGGCTGTTGGGTATTGGCAAGTGTGAGCCTTGGAGTCCTAATGAAAAGTGGGAACTCAGGAATTCTCTGCCCCAGACTTGGGGAAGATCCCTGCACTTGCCCTGTAGACCTGGTAGAAGTAATTAGCATTCTGTTTAGTGAAAGGTGAAAGGCTTGACCAGTTTTGTCAGACTCTTGGGCTGATATTTGCATATCTCTAACTTAATGTCACTTTTTGAAGTCCTCTGGTAGGTTCTCACTGGATTTGGAATAAAATCTAAGATCTTTTCCTTGAATTACATGGCTCTTGGGCTGGCTTCCACCTTCCTCTTCCACCACATCTCCAGCCATTCAGGACTTCCTTCTCTTCCTTAAACAGGCAAAGCTCTTGCTCATGTCAGGCTCCTTGTTGCATCTGCTGGTCCCTCTCTCTACGTGACTCTTTCTTCATATCTCTGGCCTTTTCATTTGGGCTTTGGCTTAAAGCTGACCTCTTTTCCTTTGGCGAACCTCCTTCCACCATCACTGTTTATTTTCTTTAGAATCTCCATTAAAAAGCCTCGTGAAAGTAGGACTTTATTGTACTTTATTGCTATAGTTCCAGAATCTAGGACAGCACTTAGCATGAAGTCAGTGCTCAAAAGTATTTGCTGGATGGATCACAATTTGTTCCCATTCAGTGGCCTTGCTTGCAATCAGTTTTATTCTTGGTTGCAATATAACTTTATTATTTGGCAGGGGTTGGAGGCAACAGGTGAGAGGGTGGTAAGGAAATGGGAAAATATGGGAATGGTAAAATCAGCTGCATGATTTGAACAGGGAATCACGAGCGGTATCTTAAAAGAAAAAAGAGGCAAATATAATACTTGAAAGTCAGACTCTAAGGTAACCTTACAGTGGATGTAGTTGTGTAAATCATGCATACACAAAGCTTTATCTACATAATTCTGACAAGAATGTGAGGCTGATGACATTTTTGTGGAGCATTAAATAAGCATAGTGGGCTTCAACTTTGCTTTGAGTCCATTTGCATGGCTGATAAATGCTTTTCTGATTAGAAGGGGAAACATGCATTCAAGATGATAAGCAACCAGCAATAGAGCCCATAGCTAGTGTCAGTTTTTTTAAAGGAATCTGCCTACCACCATCCTGAAACTCTGGGATGAACCAGGTATTTGTTTATGAATGGCTCATCAGGACCAAGGGCAACAGAATTAATCTTTTAAACATTCAACAGAAGTAAAATAATCTTTCTTATCTCCACCCTAAGACATGTTGGACAGGAGATAATCCATGAAGCTGATGAATTTTAAGGAGGTAAATAATCCACTGAGATTTCACCCTCATGACTCACTATCCTTATTGCTATCACATGACAGAAAATGTACAAATCTGTTAAATGTACAAATCTCTTGACAGAAAAATATTAAATATGAAAATACAGCTAGAAATTCTCAGGTCCCCAAAGAATGACTCATTTGACCCTCCAGTCGTCTCTTCAAGACTTAAAACAAAAGAAAGCAAAATGGGTATCTGTGGTTGAGACTTCTGTTAACTCCAGTCCAAAGCAACGGAGAAGGGAGAAGGCAGTGGTGAGGGACTCATGACAATTTTTTGGCTTATTTCACATCTCTTGAGCAGAGCCTTAAATGTCATCTCATCTAGAATGTGTATTGCATTTCTGTGGGCTATAAATTGCCTTCTCTCCCCTCTGTTCCCAGCACTGATTACAATCTTTGGCAGAGAGCAGATTTTTAAATTCTTTTGGATTAATCAGAAGATCAGAGTAAGGGTAGAAATTGGGGGAGATTAGGAGATTGGGGTAGAGGTGAGCAAAACTCAGACATTAAGAGTTTGGGCTATGACACCGTCCTAGCTCACTGTTACTTTGTAGAAACTTCAGGTCATGGAGTTTTCTTCACTTTACCCGTTGGGATGGACTAAAATGTGCTGCTGTAATGGTGTCAGTGGCCTAAACAAGGTAGACTTCTTTCTTGCTCATGATGTGAGGCCACTGTGAGTCAGCCGGGTGCTCTGCTCATCCCTGTCACTCAGGGACATAGGCTGATGGAGGAGCCAGCATCTCAAATGTTGCCAGTTACTGTGCTTGAGAGGAAAGAGCTCTAAAAGGTCTCACCCTACGTGGTTAAATGCTCTGGGCCGAAATGGCATGAGGCATTTCTACTAAAAAACATTGAATAATACTCACGGTATCATTGTCACAGACATATTAAGTAACTGATTCTTGAGTTACTGATCAGTGCATTGATTCTTGAATTCAGCCAACATTTATGGAGTACCTATCATGTGCTCAATCACTATGATAAGTATGAAGTTGGTTGGCTTTGCTGAATTACCACTTGGTCATTACTCACCTAGCTAACTCCAGAAATGGACACATTTCAATGCAGGCAGAGAAGGTTCTGGTGAGGCTTACCCACTTTGTAGGATATTGGTGAGCATTCAAGGTCATTTTCCCATTGTGCCTAGTACTGGCAAGTGATGTTGATAATGTTACAACTTGACTTGGATTTTACAGTTCATTTCCTAAAATAATTTTTACTGAACCAATTTACTTAGTGCTCACTAGACCATCAGTCCTGATGTCAGGACTGCCTCCAGGAGCTCTCCTTTCATTCTCCATTTGTGGCCTGCTGAGGTGGGATGCTTAAATAGGTTGCACCAGTCCCGATGGTAACAAGGGCACAGATGCCATCCATACGCGCAGTGAGTATGATGACTTAGGTCTGTCCCTGTGACATAACCAACATGGGGCCAGGAACTATGGTCATTATGCATGATGGTACTGAAATTTAAGCTCAGTTGGGCATAAACCCTTAAATCCTATCTTCTGCTCTCTGGCCTCTTGGTCATTGGGTTCGGCTCCCTAGTTGTGTCCCCATAAGACACTGAGATGCCTTTCTGCTGACCACAGTACCCCATGTGTTTTCCCCTTAGTAAACAGCAGCTACGTGCTTGGTGACAAGTTTGTTTTGCACCGCTGTGGGGTAAAAGAAAGATCTGCATGAGGACTGTGGGTTACTTCTTGTAAAGTTATGCACCCTCCCTCAGCCGTTTCCAAAAATCACTGCATTTCAGTTAGTGTGAAAATTCTTTTTGTGGTTTCCTCAGATTAATGGTGTTAAATAAAGCTGACTGGGTGAGGTTTCCTTCTGTACAGATCCAAATTTGGGACTTTTGCTCCATGTCTTATTGCTTAGAGAAGCAGTATAAGCATGCTTTAGGTGTATGGCTTCAAAGAGCCAAGTCAACTTTGTCTGATTTTCATGTAAGCAATTGCACCTGCTGCTGTGATTCTGTTCTCGCCCCTGCTCCCCGGTCAGATAGAAACTACAGACTTGGGAGACCTTGTCCTCTAGCTACAAACCATATCTGCTTTTTCCCTACAGGAGCATTCCATTCACCCAACTGCCCTCAGATTAACAAAAGGTATTTACAAAAGTGGAGAGGGTAAATATAAGGCAAGAGCATGTCTTGTTAGGTAAGAATAAAATGTGACTAGAAATGGGAGAAGAGGTGTTTGTGTGTACGTGGGTGGATAAGGCAAGGGTGATAGTTTACCAAGTGATTCTGTAATGTTAGTGCATTGATAATGATCACAAGAACAGCTTTGGGAAATGAAACCTGACTTCCTATAAAGGCCAGAAGGTACATTATTAGATGTGTTTTACTAAAAGGATTATCTTTGCAAGAAGGTTTTTAGCTAATATTTTGAGAAGTCTTTAGGGAAAAGGCAATTTTTTTTTGTTGCACTTTTAAAAATGGAATAGGAACAGGAAGTTGTATCCTTTTATTTATTTTATGCAAATTGTTGTGGAGGAAGATAAGGTACTATTACCTTATAAGTCCCACCTTTGAAACTCGTGTGTTTTTAAGATGCCTTGTTTTTATAACACTATTCTGTTTTGGCTATGTTCCAAAATCTTAGAACTGAACAGTGTTTTTCCTTACATACATTTGGTAACTCAGACTTCCAAATGGAAGACCACATATGTCCTCATTTTAACACTTAGAATAGAAGCCACCTGAAGACAGAGATTGTCTCTTTACTCTTGTAATCCCCACTTAGTATGTACCCAGTTATGTCTTTTGATTGATCCGATGAATGAAGACAGACCTAGAACTCTCAATAGGAGGAGAATAAAAGCCTCTCTCTGGTGGCTCTTCTGCACTGGGGAGTTACCTAAGTGTGACACATGAAACTGTCACACATGATCTTGTTTCCCAATGATTTTGTTTTATTTATTTCTTGTCTATTTAAAGTAGGGAAAAATGGAGATGGTTTTTCTTGTAATATCCCCAAACTGAACTTAAATGAAAGTTTATGTTAAGTAATGTGCAAAATTAACTCTGTTTAGTTGCCAAGGGGCTTTGTCATTTCACTTGGGTAGATTATGAGGCTGGTCTGGAAGGCTCAGGCCTCTTTCCACCTGGAGTGGCAGGTCTGCCACCATGGTGCTGAGGGTTGGAGGAGATGGACGGCTGTTGTGTAGGGTGCCTGCTGAGTGCCGCACACCAACAGCAGTGCTTAGCGCCATCCAGGGAGTACTCCATCAGAATAAGGCGTTTTCTTGGCCCAGCATAACATACCATAGTGTGTCTGACACAGTCAGCCAAAACGTGATCATTCATCAGTGCCTCTGTCAGCTACCCAGGCTCGCTAAGAGAACCAAAATCCAGAGGCAGTGAACAAAAGGCCGACTAAGACGTAAGGGGCAAAAGGATGAAGAAATTCAGGCCAGGAATACATGACATGCTCGATTATTCCCTGGGAATCAGCGGTGTGGTGACCTCTTCTACCTCTGTATAAATCCATCTTCTCCATGGGTATAGAAAGAGCTCCTCATCCCTGAATCATCCCGCTGTGACTCTGTCAGTCACAAGGGAGCAGATAAGGGACCACCAAGACTGAGCAGAGTAGTAAAATGAACAGGCTTCACTGGCAGACTGCCTGGGCTCATATCCCCCCTTTTACTAGCCCAGGAACTTACTGAACCTTCATTGGCCCAGGTTTTTTAAATCTTTAAAATAGAAAAAGTAATCAAAATATTTCATAGGGTTACTGTGGAGATTTAATGAGATAACACATACTTATAGCTTAGCATACTGTTGTTGTTAGTCATGGCAGGGTCAGGAAGATGCAAAGAAGTGGAGATGTGAAATTGTGTGGTTGGCCACCTAGGTTCAGTATATAAGGATTATCAGGAAGACAAGCTAATCCTGTTACTTACATTGTTACCATCACTATTGATGTTATTACCAAGGAAATGTAAAAACTTATTTCCATATACACCATGAACCCAAACTCACGTATGAGGTGAATAATATTATCCAAAGCTCGCAATTCCTGGTACTTGAGTTTTTCAAATGTTTCTCAACTCTTCTGAGAGGTAGCAGTAGTTAAAAGACAGGAATGTGGTAAAAATTCCGAATAGAAAGGCACAGAAAATTTTACTCTTTGAAATGTGATTGCTTTGACATCAAACATAAGAATCAAGTTTTAATCCCAGGATGATATCATTTTTTAATGAATTGAAATTGCAACTAATAGAAAATTGAATATAAAGATTAGAGAATATGAAAGGAAGGCATGGTATGGATTATTCATTATAGGTGTTAAAAGAGCAATAGTGAATTTTTTTTTAGAAAGATAACTCAAAACTAAGGCAAGCAGTTTAAGAATGAATTCATTGCACAGCTTGATTCTGAATTCATAAATATAATGAAGTTAAAAAAAATTTAGCAGAATTATGTGGGAAAAGCCTACTGATAAAAACTGTGGTTCTGTGGGGCAGGCACAAGAGGAAGGCGAATTCCTGGCACCCCACCCAACTCTGGGACAGCTCCCTTGCCTCTGATTTCAATTATTCCAGTCCTTTTTGGTATTTCCAAAACACATCTGTCTTCTGGTGTCCTGGTCTTGCCTTGCTGCCCACTTTCCACTGGGACTGAAACTCTTCTTTCCTCTATATCTGCCTTTACTTGACTTTTTTTCTTTATCAAACTAATTTTTTTCTGCCCTGTAACAACATTACCAGTGACCCTGGCACTCGTAGAGTGTGTAATAGATCTTAGGCACTGCCAGCATGGCTGGACAATGTCTACCGACAAGCCAATTTCCTTGTTTCTTGTCTTTCCAAGCCACAGAGTCCCTGGTGATGTACACTTTTAATCAAACAAATCCAGTGAATGCTAAATCAAATATGTTTAGTGCGAGGTATCCACAACATTAATGTCATTTTTTCAGTCACTCATCATTATTCAGTCATTTATTCAATAATATTAATTCCTTTAGTAAGTCATGAGAGGTTAAAGTGGTCAAGAAAGGGAAAACCAGCAAATTTCTCAAAAGGGAAGTAGAAGTTAGAAGAAGGTAGAAGCCATGGTAAATGGTATCAAGAGGATAATTTACAATTATAAGTAAATTTATAAGTAGATACTGAGATATCCAGAATAGAATAAAATGTTCAGGAAAAGTATTGTTCAAACATGAATATTCAGATAGTGGTATCAATATTTGGATTTCTCAAAATTTGTAAATTACATAAAAATAACTGCAGCTGAAGGCAGCCTGTGTAAATATATAAGAAATAAGGAAAATAGCATTTGAAGAAAAGCACTGACAGTCTTCGTTAGGTATGATACTAAATGTTTATCTTAATAACATGTTCAGGGTAACTATTTGGACCATTCAATAAGCAAAGCCAGAGAGGACATAATAATTATTAGGTCTTGTTAGTGAGAACATTGTTAATATTAATGGGAATTTAATGCTCAAGATCCCGATGATTGGTAAAAGGGCAGTTCTAGATCTCGGAGATTGGCCTGTGGCTCTGAGTCTCCTGACAAGTTAATCACAGGCCTCCTGGGGTTCTCCACCCTCTTGGAGGTGTTCCCGGGCCCCCTCCTGAGGACTCTCTTAGTGCATGTGAGCTGAGGGAAGAGGGGGATGGGAACACAGACTTTATTTTTGAATTGGTCTGAATTGAGAACTACCCTAGAGGTAGGGACAGATGTACAGGGAAGTAGTGGATTAGGAGGTGTGTCTGGTTGGGGCAGTTGTCCATCTCTGCACTGGTTTGGGGAGCTTAGGAGGCAACATGAATTCTGAGGAGTCAAGGTACTAACTCTTGGGCTTCCAGGGACACATGGCCTCCTGTCAGGAGGCTCTGGGAGGGTGGATTGTCATCACCCAGCTAGTCCAGTTGTGCCACTAAATATCTTTGCTGGTAATGTTAGATTTGCCTGTGAATGCTATAGCTCTAGTCTAATGGGCAATACATTTGACAGATGCAGTGAGGCCGCCGTGTCCTTCCTTGGGTTTGATCTAACTGTAATTCCCTAGGCTTTTTTTTTAATATAGTATTTTTCCAAAGTACAGTTGTGGGCTTGTAATTCCTTGCTCTTGTGTTGTTCAGTTGTGGTAAAAATTAAAAACAACAACAAGAATAAACAGCTTCCAGGAAATGTGTGAACTGTGCCTGCTGTGTCACGTGGCACTCCTATAATCCATCACTCCTCTGTATTAATGAGAGTTTGCTCAGGGCATAGGAATCACAGTGTACAGTTCTTACACCAGCGCTGCCTTCTCTGCCTGATTTATTGCAGAAGTGCTTACATAGCAGAATGGAATGGGAAAACTGTCATTTTCCCCAGTGAGTGTAAAAAGACAGCTTTAGTACCAGGCATATTTATTTCAGTGTCCAACAGATGGAAATCAATGTCCTGGACCACACTTTTTAAAGACATTTCAACATTGGTCTGAAAACCAATTCCCAGTATTTAATAGTGTGCCTCGGTGTTTTCTGGAATACATTTTGATCCCTGCATGGACTTCTCTTCACTTTGCACCACCTCTGTATTTGCTACTTTGGAAGGGACATGGTCAGTGCTACTTAAATGGTGCTTCTTAAATAACCAAATAGGGGTGCTGATTCAAATATACCTACTTTGGTTCTTTTTTCTTTCTGGACTATGTAAATATAAAGTAATTATAACTAAATTTCAGGGTTTGGTTTGGAACATTTTTTATATGTCACTTCACTCATAGCTGTTCATATTTGTACTGTGGTTTTTTAAATTAGATATTAAATTTCTTGGGAAAATATTTATCTTCTTATAGAGCTTTCCAGAACATGTACCATGATCATTGTTCTCATTCATAAGCATTCATGCAGTGGCTGCCTATCTATGGTCTGGTAAACAGTGGTATAAAAAAATGGAATAGTTTAGATACTATGTCCTCTAGTTGATGAAAATTGAAGGCCTTGGCCTGATACTTTCTCAGCCAATGCTATTGACTGCTTGGGCTATGTGTAGTATTGTATGCAACAGAGTATTTGTTGTGTACTTAGTAATATGACATGTTGAAAGTAACCTTATTCTAAGGCAGATATATTAGATTGTTTCTCAACGTCCATTCTAAGCCCCTACTGGTGTACCCTTTGGTCTGGCAAAAGCTAGGGAATTACAAAAACAATCTCAGACTTCCTTGGAGATAAGGTAGTGAGTAGCCACAGGGATGTTTTTGTTGCTTTGCTCTAAGTATGGCACAAGCCCTAGGGCCCAGTCACTGGCTGCACAGTGTGAAGTGGCAGTGTGTGGGTGCCAGTTGTGCTGATGAAGAACAGAGCAGGCACTGGAGGACTGGAAGTAGTAGGTAGGTCACAGCTTCCTGACTTAGTGATTTTATGATCCAGCTGCCTTCCTGTTGGTGTTTGCTTCCTGATTGTGGTGAGACATTGTGGTTATAGAACTGGCAGCCTTCCACAGAGGCAGGTAGCTGATCATTGAAGGGGCAGTGGCTTTTCTGGTGGCCTAGTTCTGTGGTGTGGCTTGGGAATTATTTCCAAAGACTCAGCTTAGATGCATTTTTTCAGCCTCCCCCCATGATTCCATAAGCCATTTTATAGTCTGTATAAAATATTTTTCTTCTTTAAATAGCAAGGCTAGATTCTGTTCTCTTTAACTTAATCATGACCAATAACCCATTGGGCCATGTACTTCCTGCAAAACTTTCCAAGGTCAACTCACTGGCCATTATATTATTTCATGGAAAACTGTGGAAATACCATTAGAAATAATCACAAGCATAGCTATAATTAGGTCTTTCTCAAACCCATTTAAAAATGTTTATGCACACCTCATATTTTCCCTATACTTCAAGAGAGTTACTTTGGTGATATCCTCAGGTCCATTAATTTGACTTATAAAATGTCACTTGAACTGTACTTTGAAACCCAACAAAATTGAGTTGTTTGAACTAGAAAAGCAAAAGCAGGCAAAAGTGCAGAATCTCCACAGGAAATGTTTTGCCCCCAGGGTCCTGTCATTCAAACTAGAGATTAAGAATACCAATATTCTAGCAAATGTTTAAGGCTGCTTATTTCTCTGGGTTAAGGCACAGTGCTATTCAGAGGTCAAGACAGTGGGTAATGTCTCCAGATGAGTCATCTAGGTCTACTCTCTTTTACGACCTCAGCCTTCACTTTTTGCCCTGCCTAGTCCTGCTGCCTGTGTTTGAGAGAAAGAGAGTGGTAGAAAGGTGGCAAAGATACTTTCTAAAAGTGCTTTAGTGATGGGTTAGCAGCATCATTTTCATACCTGAGGGACTGTAAGTTCCAGTTAGTTTCTAGAGAGAGGAGAGAAATGTAATTTGTTAAGTAACGTGAGCCTTGCTAAGCTAAACAGGCAAGCAAAAGGGGAAGTTCACTACCTTCCCTTGGGGGACAATTCTTATCAGGGGAAATGGCATATAGTGATAAAAATGGAAGGCTGATAGAAAATGTTTTAGCATATAGGAGAATTAAATTCACAACAGAATAGGAGTTTAAAAGGGATAAAAGGTTTGGGTGGGAAAAAGATGGCCCAGGAAAGGAGAGAGACTCTGCTGCTTAAGAATTGTATTCAGCTATGAGTACCACAGATTCCTTTCCAAATAGCAGTTTAAATACACAAGGGTTTGATCTCTCATTGGATGTAGGCAGTCTGGGTGTGGCATGGCAATTCTAGAAAATGATCATAGACCCAATTTCCTTCTAATTTCTGTTATCCATTTTCTAAACACATGGCTTCCGTTTTCAAGGCCAACTCAAGATCCAAGGTAGCTACTGGAGTTCTAGATCTCATGCTGCATCCCGGTCAGCAGGAAGGGCAGAAGGCCTTTCCTCCCCAGAGGCCATTCAGTACTTCCTCTTACATCTCACTGGCCAGAATCGAGTCACATGACTTTACTTAGCTGCAAGGGAGGCTGGGCAGTTTAGTCTATTTGGTCAAGCTGCAAAATTCTTAGCTTAACATTGGGCTTCTGTTACTGAGGAAGAAGGAGAAAGTAGATAGTAGGCAGCTCATGCTGTCTGCCACAAAGGCTGAGCCAGACAGAGCTTAGAAATGGTGCTGTTGTTGATTGTGACCTTTTGACTTAGTGCAGAGAGCCTTTACCACCACAAATGGAGTTTCTTACATTTACTTTTGGGCGAACCAGGAAGTGGGGGCAGTTTCCAGAAGATCCTGCCATGAATGGCTGAGCACATCTACTGCTGTGTGAGATTGGCAGCCACACCCGAGAATCTTTTTTCTGCCTGTTGCATAGTTTAATTAATTGAAACAATAGTAGGTTTGTAGTGGGAAGCCTTTGGCACACTGCCTGTGATCTTGTGTGATGAAACCCTCAGACAAATGCCTACACAAATGGCTGGAGCTCTGGAAAGGTTCTAAGAGGAGGAAACAGTGGGAATCTTTCTAAGATCATAGTCATGGGTAAGTGTATTCAGGTTTCTTTAGTGCTGTAGAGTCTCAACCCTGAATAAAGACCCCTTGACTACTACAAAAAGCCTAAATTATATTTTGTTTGTCCCAAAGAGTTTAAGAAGAAAATAGGCCAACACTGGAAGATTAGTTTATCATAGGCATTTGGAAAATTACACTATTTGTCAAAACCCATCCAGCATTCTGCATGTCAATAGCCTCCTCTAGATAAGTGACTGCTGGCTTTAGATGGGGCCTGCATTTGCTGGCTCCTAGCCATTCACACATTTCTGGTATCTTATATCTGGCCTGTTTTCACTCATTTATATAACCTGCAGGGTATCTATGAGCATCTGTGTTTGTACCCTTTGTCAGGGATGGCTAAGGTGGTACCCAGTGCCAGGGGTGGGTGGGGGTGCTGCTGGTCGGCCTCAGTCTCTGTCTAAGTGGGAGGCATGAGGAGAGGGCTCTTGCCCTGGAGAGGTGAGAAAGGTGTAAGCGAAAGCTGAGATCCTAAGAGGAAAGAGGCTCACAAGGAGGGCCTGACAGCCCATCCAGTGTGAGGACTCCAGGGATCACCTGTGGGAAGACACATTTGCACCTCAGGTATCTGGTATCTCAAGACTCTTGACTGAATGGACTTGAATTAAAGCTGTCGTTTGCAAAGCCAGAGCCAGAACAGGGCAGCAGTTCTAACAGATGGTACTGTTTGACTTCCCTACAGTCTCCAGGACTGCCTGTAACCTACTTAGGAGTCTTACTTGAATTGTTCACAACCTAGCTCTATATCCCAACTGTTGGCAATGTGTTCATTGACATTGTTATTTCAGTGTACATAGTGGGCATTACATTTTTTAAAAGAGATATACACAACTGCTTTCCAAGCTACCCTTGCCCCACAGCAACACTGTACCTGCATATGTATTTTTGCAACCATTAAAAATTGACTTGAAAACAACTTTAATTTTAATGTGCAAAAGATGAAGAAAAAAATCTTTGAAAAGCAATAGGATTCAGAGACTTATTTATAAAAAGACACATCAGGGTCCTTTAAGCTATACTGGCATGAAGGATTTGAGGAAACCTTATTTTCATCATTTGAAGCTTTTCTTTAGGGACTATAAGTTTCAGAAAGAGCGCTCTTGCTTTTACCCTGATTAGTATTTGCATCCTTAGACTCTGACCTGAAATGAAATCTTTTAGTTCTGCCTTAGACAATAAATGTCAACAGTTTACAGTCCCATCATTCTGATCTCTAAATCTGCCCTACTGCTGAAAGCTAAAAATAGGAAAAAAGGAAAATAAAAACTACTTGCTGCCTAAAGAAACACATGCAATCTCCATTTGATTTTCCCTAAAGGTAAGGTATAATTCTAAGATCTGATTTTATTCACACTAACTGGAAAAGCCTCAACCTTTTAATTAGCACCAGTGACAGAAATTACATTCATTTTCTTAGTTGTATTTAATTGATATAGAAACATCCATACAGGGGTTCCCTCCATTTAAAGTTAATTTTTCTAGTATTTGAAATTGGATGCACAGTGTATTAGGCTATGACAAGAATGTGAGAAAAATAGCAATTTGCTTTTTCCCTGGTGTTACCACTAGTATTTATTAGGGCTGTGCCAACTTCTTCCTAGGCTTTTGTGCTGTGCTCCGCTCTACAAACAGCTTACCTGTTTGATTCTAAATTTATTTTGTAGTATTAGGGTTTAGTTTATTAATTTCCATATAGTTTGGGAAACTGTTTTCTTTTATATCTACATTGTAATTAATACCTTTTGGAATATTTCTTTGAATGGTCTTTACATTTGAATCTTAGCCAAATGGAATTACAGATTCTGTTTTCAGAGCACATTTATGTATAGAATTTCTTTTCATTCCTTATCTCATGTGAGGCCATTATAGCTAAGATCTACATTTTCTTTTTCATATATTTTATTGTCTATAAAATGTATATTCAGTTATACAAGTAATACAGCTTCCCGGAAGCTTTTTTTGTAAAATAGAGACAAGCTGGAAAAAAAAAAGAAAGAAGAAAAGAACACCCTAGAGTTCCATGAAGGTTATCATATTGGAAATTGAATTTTGAGCAATTGGACTTAACATTATTTCATGAGACTATTCATCTCTGATGTATTTATAACTATTCCATCAAGAAATGTCTCATAGGTCACATAGGCTGTTTCCAATTCTTTTTCTACTAAGACTAATGTTGTGTGGGGTACTTTTGTGTGGAAACCATTTCCATATTTAACATTTAAAAAAAAATTGAAATTCCAGAGGTAGATTTACTGGCTCAAGGGATATATTTTATTGAATATTCCTTTGCAGGAAGCACATATATATTTCTCAATACTCTGCCTGGCTCTTCTTCTGTGTGAGGGGCATCCAATGAAAAGCTGGAAAGAGAAGCAGTGGAGAAGGAGGAAGGGATACAAAACATTGCAGTCTGCTACCCAGGTCTTGTTTGCTAAGTGGAAAGGATGTGCTGGCAGATGGGGAGACAGTTTGAACTAGCATGTCCTTCATCTTTGGTTTTGCGATTGATCCCGATGGCCAAGAGACAAAACCGAGACTTCTGAGGTTTTATTGAGACAAGTCAAACGAACGAACACTGAGCATTCACTGCGCACTTCACAGGGCATGTGAACATACCACTCAGCAAAGTAGGTGGGCAGTAGGTGGGGCCCTGCCATTAGCGAAGGGCAGTCATAATCGCTTGGGCTGATTGTGATTAAGCCAAAATCAATGGATGCAACGAGGAGGGAACAGTAGGTCCAGGTTACAGTTCCTTGGCAGTCTTGAGCAACGCTGCATTTTAGCTCTGCGCTCTGGCCCCTGATGGCTTTTGGTCTTTCTTCCTCTTGCAGTTTTTCCCCGTATGGCAGCCGCACTACTTAGTATGCACAGAATTTTCCCTGGGGTCTGTCAGTTCTTGAGTTCCTTAGGCTGCGTTAGTGAATTGAATAAATAAAAATACAATTTCTTAGGTGAGTGAGTGTGTGTGCATGTAAGAAGGGTAATTAGAGAAGATTTTTGATGTTAAAAAGCAGCTTTTATGCTCGTGAAGTTTGAGAATCACCTCCCTGTACTGTGGACAGATGAGGAGAGGAAGGAGAAGAGATGGTGCTTTGTGTACTCATCTCTTTGGGTTGTGGGGCCACACAGATGTGTTACTTCTGCTCCAGATCCTTGTGCAGTTGGCTTATCTGAAGCGGGTTCCATCCTGGGTCATCCGGGTGGGCGGGCGCTACCAGGCTAGCAGATAGCTTCAGGAGTGCACTTAACTCTCTAGATTTGTGCTCTTGCTGATTTTGCTGTCTGAGCATTTCCCTTTCTTTTTACATCATGTCTGCATTTAAATATTTTATCCAGCATTTTTTGGTGTTTTTCACCAAAACAAGTACTATCAATATTGCTGTGAGAAGACAGGAGTCTCTTCTAGTATTGCTAGAAATAAAAGTGCAGTCAGTTCTCTAACACAGCAGCCGGAGTGATCTTTTAAAACACAGATCAGATCATGTCAGTTCTCTGCTTAAAACCTTCATCACTTTTCATTGCTCTTTGATTAAAAGCACAACTCCTCTTTATCATTTCCTACAAATGTCTGCATGATCTTGTTCCTACTGATCTTACCTCTTAACCACTCTCTCTCCTGCTCATTGACTTCCAACCACAACGGCGTCCTCTCTGTTTCCTGAACTAGCCAAACTCATTTCTGCAGAAAGCCTTTGCACAGGCTGTTTCTTCTGCTGGCTACGGTGGACATGCTGGCTCTTGGCATCATTAAGGTTATTGCTCAAATGTCAGGAAGATGTTCGCTGACCCTCCCATGGGTAAGCATGTGTGCCCTTAACCAACCACTATCCCCTCCCCCGTGTGTTTGCCTGAAACAGTTTTGTCTTGTTTCTTGTTTACAATGCAGAATGAAAACTATGGGAGCAGGGAGCTCCTCTCTCTAGCTCATTTCTTCAAGCCCAGGACTAGAACAGTACCAAGAAATGTGTGTTTGTAGGATGGGTTAATGAGTTGAATAATTGGTCTACATCATGTCACTCCCAAAGCTGGCAGAATACTATTAGTGAAATTTTATATTGATAGTGGAATCTGGTATATACAAAATGGGAGGGATACTTAATTCACATTAAAAAGCTATTATTGGGACTCATCAAAGTTATGGGATGTTAGAACACAAAAGAATATCTCCTTTAGCTCAGACTATTTTACAGATGTGAAAACAGACCCTGAGATTCTGTGAGTCGTTCAGATCTCATAATTAATGGTAGAGCTGAAAAGAGCTGACATACCTCCTGACTCCTACCTTGGGAGTGTTTTACTTAATATCTCAGCATGAGTCATGGTTATTACCCAGTGGATTGGGCACAGAAATGAATACTAGGGTGACAATTTGCTTGAGAGTTTGCAAAACTTTGGGAAATGGATTGAACAAATTTTTTAAAGACGCAGTAAGTAATGATACATTGAGGTATGAGAAGACAGCATCTGAATACGTTTTCTAAAATTCTGCAAGATAATAGAGAAAATTGAAGCCTTCCTTTCTGCCTATTGCTTTCTGAATGTCAACAGATTACTTTCTTTAGCTTGCATTAGAATGTCAAGGGTAGGATCCACATCTTATCACATACTCTACTCTCAGAGTCATTTGGTAACAAGGAGGATATTTCAGTTGAATTTCCCTTGGAAAGGGTATAGACATAGAAATAAGGCAAATGAAAAAGATGTGTCATCTTATGATTTCGATGAAAATGGGAAAATCCACCCTGGCAAATTAAAAAATCTATGACAAACTTAGGCATGTTGTATATATATTCTTACTTTTTTGTTTTTGCAAGATTTTACAACCTGGAAGAAAAATATAGGAAAACAGTAGTCTCAAATTTACAGTTCTTAATTGAACTAGTAGTTTTGTATTTTAGCCACTGACTATAAGCTTGACTTTCTTTTTTTCTGTTTTAAAGAACATATTTTCATTAGAAACTATGAATGTATTTCAGAAGTACTTCAGTGATGTTACCATTTCAATGGAAATTGGGATTATTCTGGAAAACAATTGGGTGATACAGTTCAAATATTTGAATATAGTCCCTTGGCTCAGTAGTCAGACTTTTAGGAATTTATTCTATTTTAGAAATCTAGCCTAGGGAAAATCTGAAATTCAGTCATCTTTGCAAAAGGATATTCAAAACAATACTACTTACAATAAAAATAAACTGGGAATTACCTTGTATTCAAATACAGGTATAAGATAATTTGTGTTAGGCCCATTTGATGTAGTTTTATACAAGTGTCTTAAATTTTTTAATATTTAAAATTATTTAAATGATAAAGGAGTTGGACCAAAACTATGTATAGTATAATCTCAACTATGTCAAAAAAAAAAGGGATGAAACCAAAAACTGGAAGGAAAGAAGTCAAAATATTAATAGGGGTTAGTGTTAGGGTTTGAATGATTATTATTATTCTTTGTATTTTCACTTTTTCTGCAATATGCTATGTTAACAATCAGAAAATAAATAGAATTTATTTTAAATCTTAAATACAGTGAATGAATTATGTTAAAATATGGGAATTATGTAAAATGTAGAATATACATATTTTATATAATTTATATATGTGTATATATGTATATATAATTTCTTGCATAAATAGCTCCTCTTCTACAAAAAATCTTTGGCTAGAAATTATGACAAATTAAAATTGAGTAAATTCATATTTTTGAGTATGTGTGTTGAAACTGTTTATGTCTTGTGTTGTTTTTTCCCAAAGACTGAGTTAGTTGTTGAAAACAGAAATAACTCTCAATAAAGAGATCATTAGATATGTTATAGGATAGAGTACAAGAGAGACATTTTGCAAAAAGAGTACTTGGTGGAGAATCACAAGGGCTTTATGGGTTGTTTAGTGCGGTCACATAAATATCTTTGCTTAATGTACCACTGATACAACCTTGTGCTCCATCGGAGATTGATTCCTAGTTAAGGAAGGTCATGATATGTTCACTTTGTAACAGCAAATTTAAGGTGCTCAGGAAAAATCAAGAACCAAAACTAGTGAATGGAGAGTCTTACTGACTTAAGTACAGACTTAGACCCCAAGCAAAACTCACTGTCCAGAGCAAACCTCTGGCCATGTCCTTTGGGAAAGACTGGCAGCAAGATAGTGGGTAGGTGGGGGATTGTTGTCCACGAAGTAGGGGATAAGTACGAGTCCTTTCATATGCTTCTTTATACTTTCATAGTGTTTCATTAAGAAGTGACAATATAAGGCAGCAGTCAAGACCATTGGCTTCAGAATCACTGGACCCAAGTTTGCCCTCCCCTTTCTAACTGTGTATTCCTGGGCAAGCCACCTCTCAATATTCCCATCCATAAAATGAGAATAATAATGGTCAAAAAGAGAAAAAAATAAGTATCTTAAGTGTTTGAACTAGAGGCAATTCTATTGGTTATGTAGGTGAGGGAAGAGCGGAGAAGCCAAGCAGAGTCACTAAACAACCCAAACATGGGCTACAGCAGGGAGCATCCAGGAGCCCTAGTCTGGGGGCAGTCTGCTGCAGACAGCATTACTGACGTGCAGGGCTCCAAGTCCCACGGAGAAACTGCTGTTATGGTGGAACAGGAGGTAGAGGCCACCCCTTTGCTGCTGGAGACTGTGCCCAGCACAGAGAGAGGGAGAAATGTCCTGGCTCTCCTCCTCTCTGCTCCTGCAGCCAAGCACAGGCAGAAGCCAGTCGACAAGGGAAACTGTATCAGCTTCTCTGAGATGCGAGCAGAGTAGGGGAGTGGCTCTGAGATAAGCAAAAATCCCTGCCTCAGAGCTGTCATGAGTTTTACCCGAGTTACTGTGTCTGCCCAGCATATATGCCTAATAAACAGTGTCACCATCATTCCTGTTGGTGCCGTTGGCAGGGTAACGACATCTCTTGGTGAACATCCTTATGTATTGGGTGCCAGGAGGTCATTTCCGCTACAGCTTCTCCTTCCCTGGGCTCTGCTCTGGTCAGGCTGCCAGTTATTTCAGCATTTCCAGTCCCTCTCAGGCAGGAGGTTTTCCTGTGCCTCCTTAAATTTCCTTTTCCTGTCTGTCCTGTGTTGAATTCAGGTAGGGTGAATTCATAGACACCTAGCTCATAGACACCAGAACGGAGCCATGCCCAATTCTAAAGAATCCAGGCAGTTCTCAGAGCATGATAATCATTCATAACCCTATGGGAAAACCCTTGCCAATTAACTTTAAGCTAAATTTTCTCCCATATCTTAATCCCTGTGGGCTTGAGTTTAGCTGTGTCCTACAAAACTGAACGAATACATATTTAATATTTTTTGGTGTTTGACATTAGAATTAATGAATTTATGGGAATCAGAATTTGACAAAATGTCTTAACTGACCGACCAGGAAGAATCCTATAGCTGCTTCTGTGAAGCATAGACATAAAATTAAAAATTCCATCCAGATAAATCACAAGGCTTTGCCAAAGTGCCCTCTTGAGTTCCTCACCTTTTAAAAACACACTATTTATTGTAGCATTTTGCTAAGTACTGGGAATTTCTCACCTCAGAGATTTTTATCAGTATGAGAAAAAAAAAAGCAGCTTTTCTTGGTTTTAAAGTATTCTAAGTCTTTTTCACATTGGCTTTCCAATTACACTCCTTCTCGGGAAGAATGTATATTGATATCAAGGAGTTAAGGGTTGTCTGTTTTTCTCCAGTGCCATATTATTCATGTTTAAGGCCAGGTCTCAAATAAGTGATAATAGAAGATAACAACAGCTAATAGTCTTGAGTGCTTTCTCCATGTAACTGATTCCTCCACCCCCGTTGGGCTCATTCTCTCATTTTAATGTGATGTCAGGCCTTACAACAATCTCAGGAGATAGGTGCTCCATTTTAAATTAGGAAACTGAGGCTTAGAAGTTACAAATCTTCTCTGAATTCACATCACCATGCTGTGAGATTCACACTCTTAATCACTATGTGGTAATAACACATTGATGTGAATAGTGACCAATAAAGCAGAAACAGAATGGGAAGGAATTAAATACAAAACAAACTATATGAATACGTCAGTTATAGATTACTAAAATGCCAAAGCAAGAAATGATCTTAAAAAGCATGTGTTTCATCTCCCCTTACTACGCTAAGAAAACTGATCTCCAGGAGAAGAAACATGCCTTTTGTTACTGAGGGAGATGAATCCCCAAATACCAAGTCTCACTTACTGTCCTCTGCTTTCTAGGACAGAGACTTATGACCATAACCCATGCCACTCACAAGTGGAGGCTGAAAACTACACTGGTCCTCTACTTTGTTCCAAAGAAGCCAACATGCTCTTATGGGTTGAAAATGTATGGCTTGCATTTGCTTTGTGTACTAGAATCGGGAAAACAGGTACTTAAGGAGAGAAGACTAGTGGGATCCCTGAGTGGCTGACTGTTGGTTTTCTCTGCACCTACATTCTCACTGATCAAACACTGGTGTGGGTAAAGGGCAGGCAGGTCAGTGGTTGGTTGGCAAGTTCACTCCAGCCCACCACATGCCTTGCATTTCTCAGGCTGGTGCCTAGTTATGCGTTTCTCTCATCTTTATCTGGTACTACCCTCTTTCAGAGTCACTTTGGCCTTCTTTCTTGGTTTTCTTTCTTTTAAAGAGCTGGTGCTCTTTTAAAGGCAAAGTAATAACAACACATTGGTTTTGTTTTGCTTGGTAAATGTGCAGTGAATTGGATTCCTCTCCGTTTTAAGTAGTAATGAGGTGGTGAGGATGTAAGGTGCTGTGTTTTGAGTCTTTAAATGTCCTTGGCTTTGGGTTGTTCAAAAGCTCTTTCAGGAACTTTAACCATGATATCCATATTTGAGTCATGAGACCTGGGGAGTTGTGGTGGGTTACTCCTGGAGGTGAGGCAGGCAGAGGGTCGGAGAAGTGTGTGAGAAGACAGCAGGACCTGGAGAGAATCATGGAATAACAGCTCTTCCATACCCTTTAGCTCCACCCTGGGGTCAGCACGGGCTGGCCACTTATAACCCTGCTCTCGGGCACATAGGGTCCTTTAGGACCCAACCTCAGTCACTTCTGGGAAAGGGAATGACTGTGGTCACTGCGGCGTGGATGGAAAACAGAAGGGTCACAGGAGGGACACTGGGTCGGAGATGGGAGGCTGAACGCTTGCCTGGCTCAGGAACATGCCCTCGGGTAGATCACTTGACTATTTTAAGCTCAGTATACTCGCGTCATATGATAGGAGTTCAGTGATTTTTGTGGCTCTAGAATTTTATGACTTTTTAGTGTTCTTTGAAGCATGGTCATGAGTTCCTCAGGAAAAAAATTCATTTCCATTCAGAACAGCTTCAGGATGTTGCTCTGACTCTCTAGATAGTCAATAGTAATGAAAGTGGAGACTGGCGTCCTTTCAGTTTTGCATTTCGTTCAGCCAGCTTGGTGCTTTATGGTGTATTTGTGAAAATAAAACTGTTCTGCAGAAAGTACTCTCATTTTACTGACTAACCGGATGATAACAGAATAAAAACTCATAAAAGTGCTCAAGACTGGGCAAAGATTCTCTCTTCTTTCTGTTACATTCAGAAGAACAAAGACTGGTATTTGTTGATGTGCCTTCTGAGGACAGTGTCCTTGTCCATATTATCATCTCTTTTTGTACATAACTGGGTTGTTCCTACTCTTTTCTGAACTTTATAGCCTTTCATTATACTTCTCATCTGGAATATTCATAAAATTCCACTTAAATAGTCACCTTCATCTGCAAACTTTATTTGGTCAAAGCCTGAATTTGACTGCAGATGAGGGTATCTTTAGGATACTTGTTTGCTTCTTTTTTTTTTTTTTATGATGTACTGCTTTGTGAAGGAGCATAATGGGGCTGTGTTTTGTTCTCTTCTTCTTCAATAACTTGTTCAGGAGAGAAAAAAGGCTATTATGATTTCCCGGAGAGGTGGGAGGATTGAAGCCTCCCCACGTGCTAGTCATGGCTGAACAGAGAAACTATTTTATGAGAGGACCGTCTGAGGCCAGAGATAAAATTCCCATTATAACCTCTTTAAATATTTCTGCATTAAAGTGGGGGTAGTGAAACTATCCTCTCCACAGATATGATCCCTTTTCTTCCTGAGCTAAGAGAAACACATTGTTTCTTTCTTCTAGATTAGAAAAAAAAAATTAGGATGCTCTGCGTGTTCTTTTAGTTTATCAAAAACTGATAACTCAGACTCCTCCTTTTATTTAGCTTGTGCGATGTCAGAACAGGTACTGCAGGCAGGGTTCTCTGAGCACTGCACTGAGGCCCGGAATCCTTGGGAGGCTTTCTTCCGGGATCTCACTGGCAGGCTTGCTGTGTGCCAGCTCTCAGGCAGCTCCAAGGCACACGCACATCAGTAAAATTTTTGCTGGTTTGAGCTGGTTTATCATCTGTCCCACTGAACTAAAGTTCAAGGCCATTAGGGCAAAGGTCTCCTGTGAGCTGAAATAAGTGTTGATTTGGAAGAGGTCTGATCCTGCCAAATGAAAGTGGCATGTTTCCAAGTGCACATGCTGAGTTGCCTTGAAACACATGCATGCAGAGCACAGACATGCATTAGGCAGATTGTGTGGGTAAGGCCCACCTTCAAAGCACACATACCGAGTTGGAAAGACAAGTCAAAGATGCACCAAGATTATTTGCTCTAAATGGGATGTCCTCTAAGTGGGATGGTGCAAGACCCACAGAGTTGGAGAAGAGACTTTTCTCCCCAGCTGGAGGAATCAAGGTTAGAAATATCAGATGAGCCCAATTATAAAGGCTCTGGCTATGAACCATGCCAAAGAAAGTAGACTTACATTGACAGGTGTCTCACTTTTTGACTGCAAAGATACACCCCCTTTCCAAATGTCTGTCATGCACGATCTTGGAGGAATGCTGTCCTTACCTCTGCCTCTGACAACCGGGGGAGGAGGGGTAGTCAGGGGACCCAGGCTCAGCCCATCAGGCTCTCCTGCTGGGACCGAATCTGAAGCAACTGGGTCAATGTCAAGGGACTCTTAGAATTGATTCATGATGCCCGTGGTGGTATCCATTGGTTTTCAGTGGCAGTCACAGCGTTCTAGTCATTTCTGCTATAGGATGGCTTTTGTGATTTTTACTCTTTGGCATCCAGCGTGACCTGTGTTCTGTGTGTGTGTGTTTCTGTGTGTTCCCATTTTCCATATTTAGTGCTTTAGCCTCCCATTGATTCTGTGAACCAGCATATCCTTCCAACAAAGTCTGCTTTTTCTGTTTCAGCTAGCCAGAGTCAATTTATAGTATAACAAGCAAGAAATGTGACAGCACCTGAATGACAAGGGCTTTCATCATTTGTACTGATCCATCTGTTCAGCTGATCATCTTTCTCCTGGGCACTTGCCCTCCAATATCTAATGGTATAACTCCTTACCTTGAAGACTATAACTCAAGCATTTTGAACTTTTCCAGAGTTATCAAAGAGAGAGAGTGCTTGCTATTCCTCCATTTAGTGCATCTTAGAATTATTTGTTACAAATTTTTACATACATATTATGTCTTTTTCTTTTTTAATCCATGTCCCTTTGTCCACTAGTTTGTGAGTAATTTTGATTTATTTATTTATTTTTGTAAGGACTCTTACCTTCTTCATCTTTGTATTCTCTGAGTCTGCATAGATCCAATTAATATTGGGTGCTTTCTACGTTAATGAATAAATTTGTTTGCAGAGAGGGATGTGGTTTTGAAATTGTGGGCTTAAAAGAAAAAACATTAATAGCTCTTGTGGGGCATTTACTCTCGTAATATTAGGTTAGAATAAAATGATATGTGATATGTGTGAGGTCCATTAGAGACTGAGTAGTGTATATTTAGTTGTTATTTTTTAAACTCAGGCTTATTTAGGTGTTATTTACTCAGGGTAAAATTCACTCTTTTTGTTATATGGCTCTCTAGATTTTGACAAATGCATTCAGTCATGTAAATACCACCAGAATCAAGATATTAGAACAAATTGATCACCCCCAATATTTCTTTGAGCTGCTTTAAAGCCAGTATCTCTCCACACCCCCTGATCCTGGAAACCACTGATCTATAAATTTATATTATAAACAGCATAGTTCCACAACTTTCTAGAACAGTGTTTTATTTCCTTGGAAGGAGAAAATATCTTTAAGATATTTAAGTATAGAGTTAGCAGAATTAGCAAATTAAAATAGCATATACTTATATTAAAAATTACTTATTGCTTATATGAAATTCTAATTTAGCTGGACATCCTGTACTTTATCTGGAAACCTATCTTGCATGTGTATGGCCATTGTGGGAACTGTTAAAATGGAGGTTAAGTATGAAATTAGTAGACAGAGGAGGAAATAAGGGAAGGAAAATGCAAGGAGAAAAGGTCATGGATCATCAGATACATCAACTTGCTATTAAGACATTTTGGGACAACCTCAAAGTAGATGAGATAATGCAATTTTTGTATGAAATAAGAAATTCACTTACTTGTACATGAATGACATATGTAAGACTGCTTTGAAGAAGGTTGTCAGTGTTCCATTTTGTAAACCAATGTAAGAGTTTATCAAGGCAGCTTGCTGCCAAGCTAAGTTATAGAGGAGCACAACTCAGGAAGTCCTTCGGCACTGTGAAATAGGTGAAATTCATTTCTGGAAACAGTAAAGTATATAAGAGAGTTCATCCTTACGAAAGTGGACTTTTCCTGAGCTACCAAAGGGAGTTTACTGCTTACTTTTTCTCAGGATGGCCATGCCACAAAAACATATTTATGGTAACATAATCTCTTGATTCAATGTGGTAGTAACTTAAATGACTGATATTCGTTTATTTTTATATTATTGGTACAGAAGGGTTTGCTAAGTAAAGGCAAAGGAAGAAGCTGTCAGAGTAAGTTCTTCTTACTCTACATTAAAGAATAAACTATTTCAAAAGATTTTCGGTCCATCAAGATCAAGTGGGAATCATCCCAGGGATGCAAGGATGGTACAACATTTGAAAATACATCAACATCATCCACTACATCCACAAAAAGAAGGACAAAAACCACATGATCATCTCCATAGATGCTGAAAAAGCATTCAACAAAATTCAACATCCATTCATGATAAAAAAAACTCTCTATAAAATGGGTATAGAGGACAAGTACCTCAACATAATAAAGGCCATATATGACAAACCCACAGCCAACATTATACTTAACAGCGAGAAGCTGAAAGCTTTTCCTTTAACATCAGGAACAAGCCAAGGATGCCCACTCTCCCCACTTTTATTCAACATAGTTCTGGAGGTCCTAGCCACAGCAATCAGACAACACAAAGAAATAAAAGGCATCCAGACTGGTAAGGAAGAAGTCAAACTGTCCCTGGTTGCAGATGACATAATAGAGTACATAAAAAAACCCTAAAGACTCCACTCCAAAACTACTGGATCTAATATCAGAATTCAGCAAACTTGTGGGATACAAAATTAATACACAGAAATCTGTTGCTTTCCTATACACTAACGGTGAACTAGCAGAAAGAGAAATCAGGAAAACAATTCCATTCACAATCACATCAAAAAGAATAAAATACCTAGGGATAAACCTAACCAAGGAAGTGAAAGACCTATACCCTGAAAACTACAAGACACTCTTAAGAGAAATTAAAGAGGACACTAATAAATGGAAATTCATCCCATGCTCTTGGCTAGGAAGAATTAATATTGTCAAAATGGCTCTCCTGCCTAAAGCAATCTACAGATTCAATGCAATCCCTATCAAAATACCAACAGCATTCTTCAATGAACTAGAACAAATAGTTCTAAAATTCATATGGAACCACAAAAGACCCCGAATAGCCAAAGCTATCCTGAGAAGGAAGAATAAAGCAGGGGGAATTACACTCCCTGACTTCAAAGCTCTACTACAAAGCCACAGTAATCAAGACAATTTGGTACTGGCACAAGAACAGATCCATAGACCAATGGAACACACCAGAGAGCCCAGATATAAAGCCAAACATATATGGTTGATTAAATTACGATAAAGGAGCCATGGATATACAATGGGGAAATGACAGCCTCTTCAACAGCTGGTGTTGGCAAAACTGGCCAGCTACATGTAAGAGAATGAAACTGGATTACTGTCTAACCCCATAGACAAAAGAAAACTCAAAATGGATCAAAGACCTGAATGTAAGTCATGAAATGATAGAACTCTTAGAAAAAAATATAGGCAAAAATCTCTTGGACACAAACATGAGCAACTTCTTCATGAACATATCTCCCTGGGCAAGGGAAACAAAAGCAAAAATGAACAAGTGGGACTATATCAAACTAAAAAGCTTCTGTACAGCAAAGGACACCATCAGTAGAACAAAAAGACATCCTAAAGTATGGGAGAATATATTCATAAATGACATATCCGATAAGGGGTTGACATCCAAAATATATAAAGAGCTCACACACCTCAACAAACAAAAAGCAAATAAGCCAATTAAAAAATGGGCAGAGGATCTGAACAGACACTTCTCCAAAGAAGAAATTCAGATAGGCAACAGACACATGAAAAGATGCTCCACATCACTAATCATCAGAGAAATGCAGATTAAGACTACAATGAGATATCACCTCGCACCGGTTAGGATGGCCAACATCCAAAACACAAACAACAAATGTTGGCGAGGATGTGGAGAAAGGGGAACCCTCCTACACTGCTGGTGGGAATGTAAACTAGTTCAACCATTGTGGAAAGCAGTATGGAGGTTCCTCAAAAAACTCGAAATAGAAATACCATTTGACCCAGGAATTCCACTCCTAGGAATTTACCCTAAGAATACAGCAGCCCAGTTTGAAAAAGACATATGCACCCCTATGTTTATTGCTGCACTATTTACAATAGCCAAGAAATGGAAGCAAACTAAATGTCCATCAGTAGATGAATGGATAAAGAAGATGTGGTACATATACACAATGGAATATTATTCAGCCATAAGAAGAAAACAAATCTTACCATTTGCAACAACATGGATGGAGCTAGAGTGTATTATGCTCAGTGAAATAAGCCAGGCAGAGAAAGACAGTGTCAGATTATTTCACTCATCTGTGGAGTATAAAAACAAAGAAAAAAAACTGAAGGAACAAAACAGCAGCAGACTTACAGAACCCAAGAATGGACTAACAGTTACCAAAGGGAAAGGGACTGGGGAGGATGGGTGGGGAGGGAGGGAGAAGGGGAATAAGGGGCATTATGAATTAGCACATGTAATGCAGCGGGTGGGGGCACGGGGAGGGCAGTATTTATAGAGAAGACAAGTAATGATTCTATAGCATCTTACTACACTGACGGACAGTGACTGTAGTGGGGTATGTGGGGGGGGGGGACTTGATAATAGAGGGTCTAGTAACCATAATGTTCAAGGGATCGTACGTTAATGATACCAAAAAGAAAAGATTTTTGGCAAATCTGTTGTTTATAGTACAGACAAGTCTTACCATTCTATTTTAAAGCAAGCTTGGCAGGACGCTTACTTGGAAATAAGTTGTCAGTGTTTGGTCTGAGGGGTCGCACCTTGTTCCTGTACGTCTTTATCCTTTTCCCAGTTCCCCAGAGCTAAGCTGCCTTGCATGGCCATCTCTAGCCTCCCAGCCCTGTCTGAGGGCCTATGCTGCTAAACTGATTAGTGTTAAAGGGATAATATTTTAAAATGATGTAACATGTTAATGCTATCAGTTAATGATTTACAAATAGCATCTTTGACTCCAAGGTTTAAAGAAGGTTGAAAGTATGAGGAATATGGAAAAGAGGAGATTTGGGGTAGAAATCTTTGATTTCTCATTTTCTCACAGATTGCTGTCTACTCTGCTTATGCTCACAGAAGAGGCCCTTGGTGTGTCTTGCTCTAAAAGGTTGGAACTAGAAGGATCCTTGGAGGTAATCTTGTTCAGTGGCTTTCAAACTTCTATTTAGTTGTAAATGGAATCTATCTTTAAAGTTATATGGAATACACAAATATAAAACAGAGTGAAGCAGAATAGGTCTGCTAGAAGTAAGGACAGGGAATCCAGTGTCCCATTAATTCCTCTTTTTCCCTCTGTGCATAGTGGGAAGTGTCAGAATCTCTGGAGACTGAAGCAGGGAAAGTCATACACATGTTTGCAAGAGAACTAGGTCCCCCCTTCTTTCCATTACCCCAGTTCATCTGGCTCAGCAGCTCTATGCAGCAGTGATATGGGTATCTTGGCAATGTGCCTCCTTGTGACAGAGATCAAGGGCTCTGCAAATGGGGACCATAAGGACATGTCTTGCATTAGCCAGGTGGCAGGGCTTGGTGTAGAGTCTGTACAGGAGATGACTCAGAAATCCTGATGCCTAAAGACAAACACCTTATGGCTGTTGAAATACTTCCACTGAACTTTGCCTAAGGTCTGTAATGTGACTTACATTGACATTCTATCCACCGCCCCACATTCTGAGAAGATGATCCAGTTAATGTTGTCAGTGTCTGACTTTGGAACATGATAATTATTAGGTGGGTCCACGGGGAGCTGGGCTGGGGTGGGTTAGAAGCAGTTAGGAATAGGGCAGTGTTAATCAACTGGGCTGAATATGAGGTATCAGAATCTGCCTTTTCATGAGATATAGGACATGCTTGTATAACCAAGTCTTCAAGAAGATAAAATTGGCCATGATGTTTTGATAATAGGTGAATTCAAAACGATACTGTGTGTATCATACTTGGGGGAGAAGATGCACATGGACAAATTCATATTAGGAAGGAACAACTCTATCCAGTCATCTTAGCAAAGGCTGTGTGTGGGTGGTGATTTGAGTGTGAGTCAGTGACTTGATATTATGGGCAGGCAGGAAGGGTACCCTGGGGGCATACGTCTCTTATATGCAGAAGTCATGAGGAAATCTCATCTGGACTTAAATTGGCCCATTCTCTATTTCCACATGTTCTCCCCTTTCTCTCCTTCCCTTCTCCTCCACCCTTCCCTCTTCTTGTCACCATCATGTATTATTTTTTCCAGGCTAGGCGGTTCACATCACATTATGCTGTTGCCTACATCAATTTCTTTGATAGAAGTGCTTTTCTGCTCGGTCTGTAAACAGGGATTTTTTCCTGGATGATGAAGACAGAATTCAGGGCATCAAAGAGACTAGATGGGTAACAACTATATCATTATTGTTATCAATCTGTTACTGAAATTTAACATTTTCTTCAATTATCAGTGTAGGCAACAAATCACAGGAGTATTAGCAAGACCTGTCTGTGACTTTGTCATTCATAGAAATCACAGTATTCGCATGTCACATTATAGTTACACATAACAAGTATCTCTATAAACCATTTGTGCTCATCAATAAGTTGAAATTATGGTAGTTTATTTGGCCAGCTACTAGATCTTGTAATTTAATATGTTAGAAGCATAGCATACATGTTACTATTTTACAAATTTAAGAATATTTTAAATACACAGTCAATTCTGCTGCATTGCCAACATGCATGCTGCTGAAAATCACCCTGCTATGCAAAATCACACAGTGAAAATGTCGGGGTTCATGGGACAATGGAGTTTGGGGCATACTACTCAGAAACTGTATCAATTATGTATTAAAAGAAAAAATAGGAACCTAAGAAAAATGATAGCACAATTATGCAGTTATATGTTAAATGGTTAAAAAAATAAAGAAATTAATAAGTACTAGAATGAATATGGTACCTCACCTTGAAAAAGACTGGGAGTGGGCGGAAATGGGTGAGGATTATGAGTTATTGTGAAGTGGGTTATTTGAACTCACATGGGCAGTTGTAATACTAGGTGTGGGTGTGTGTAGCTAACAACACCAATGGTGAGTTTAGGAAGCTGGTAGAAGTTTGAGGCATGCGTGTCTGTGCGTTTTGCATATTGCTGTGTGAGGAGGTTCAGTGAGTGTTGATTTTGCAGTCACCTAGGGACTCTTATGGGTGGAATGGTATATAAGCAAACATGAAATCTGTGTTATGCCCAGATTTTTCCCAATACTGATTACATTAAAAAATTCTTTTTTCAAGAAAGCGTTATGGCAGAAATGGGTATAATTGATTTCCTCTGTGATTCAATATATTTTGTTTTATTTATTCTTAGATGTTGTGAAGTCTTAGCCTTCAGGCTTACAAAGGGTCCTTGGCACAAAAAAGGTCAGGAACCCCAGTTCTGCCAGACCTTTCTGTTCACCCAGCTCAAATACCTCCAGCCCCTTTCTGGAGCCTTCTGCTACCCCCTCCATGGCTGCCTACCTGGCTCCCAGCCATCTACTCAGTTCTCCTACTGCCTATGGCACTTGTGTAAACTACTAGTTTCAGAACTTAATTACAGTCTGTTTTATATTGTTGTTTATATTTTTTATGTTCTTTCCCTCTATAACTATATTGTAAGCTGCATAAAAATAGAGACCATATTCTTCCTGTTCTTTTCATTCCTTTAGTGTTTTAGAAATTTATTCTGTATGTTCGCATTGAATGAATTACTAAAATATTACTCATCCAAGAAAAGTAAGGGAAAGCAGAAACTATAATAATTAGTCGTTCAATATTGTTCTTTGTTACGAGAGTAGAGCGAGGTGGGGCAGGTCACCCTTGTTTTCTAAGTGCTCAGGAGAGAAGCATACATTAAAGGGAAGCATTCATTGTGCTAAGACTGTAAGAATTCATGGTAAGAGGTATAACTGCTGATAGGGTTCCTGGAAGAGACTGAAGGACTCTTGTGCTAAAGTCCATTTTGTCTAGAAAAGACTCTTCTCTGGTTGAAAATATTGCCGTGTTCAAAGATAGCAGAGATAGAGTAGATGTTTTTGGCATTTTAGATTTTAAATAATACTTTGCTCAAGCCACACATTAATAAGTCAGCCACAGAGTTGGAACCCATATTTGGAATATTCTGGCCTTCCTTGTAGGCTTGTTAAGCATCCTTTTGTTAGGGGGGTAAGGTTTGGAGCTAAAACTAAAAGGAGCCATGTTGTAGCAGAAGCCTCTTCCAGACCACTGTGCTAGTTTTGAACTGAGGCTTTTTCTGTCTACAGCCATATGCAGCGTGAATGGGCCGCAGATGTACATCAAGTGAGTGGGTGAAATAACGTAGGGTGGGAAATGATAACAGCTTTATGACATTAGTCCTTGGAGTCCCATATGCACTTATTCATCTTTCATATATTTTGAGTTTCCAGCCTTGGGGATAGTTAGCAGGTTAGCATTTGTATTTCAAAGATGAACACTGCCAATGAATCAGTGAGGAGAGTGTGTCATGCGTTAGAACTAAGAGATGAGAGGGTCCGCACTGAGAGATGAGTGTAGTGATGCCACCAAGGGGCAGGTCACGCATGCTCTTTCCTTCTGACCATCCATCTGGCTGAGCTCACTGCCCTGGCCTTAGTGCTAACGTTGGCTTGGGCAGGTCGCACCAAGCTTTGCTCCCGCCCGTGGAATGTCAGATCTCTATCTGCAGCACACTGATGCCGAACATGGGTGCATTATGGTTTCCAAGCCCAGTATCCTACCCCTTGACTTTTCTGTTGGGGATTTTTACTTTTCTCCTTCTGACTGCTAATGAATCATATGTCTCCTTAACAGAGTCAGGATTCTTTTGTTTAGTGACTCAGGGCTCTGTCTGTATATGGCCACTGAATTGACTATTTCACAATTTGTTGTTAGTATGAATAAATATACTTCAGATAAGTATGAGACCATAAAGATAGCTAATACTCTATCACCCTTTGGATGATACTGTTTTTTTCTTGTAATTTTATGGGTATCATTTCTCTTAGTCTTAGGACTTTGTCTTAGATTTCTAAAACTTTTCCCACCTTTAAAATTGTCATTATATAAAGTACGATTAACAGTAGTTAAAATACTTATTTAAATTCCTACACTGACTAACAACAAAGTTTAGGTAAGGTTTTAGTTCTTTTATCCAAAGGATATTGTGAGGCATACAGAGCAATGAGCAAGTACCTTAAGACCTTGGACTTGTTCAAGATTCAGAGTGAGTTTCAAGTAAGAAAAGGAAAGAACGTGAGTACATTCCTATGAAATAGCTATAGGAATAGGGTAGCTTAGGAAAGCAGATTGTTGTAGAAGTACACCCAAATGAAATAGTCTGTTGGAAAGACAGTGCCTTAAAAATCCTTATACTCTTGTAGCATTTACTTCCAAATTGAACTGCCCTTAGACTTGAGCAAGAGGGTCTCCTGCCTGGCCCCACATGTTAAAGAACTCCAATTCAGCCCTCCTAGGGCTACACCTTTCCTTACTAAGGATTTTGTGGGGTTAAGGACTCACATCTTTGCCTTTTATAGGTCATGGCCAGGGCATCTGGACCCTGGAATTTCCTGCCCAAATGATCCTCAGTGAAGACACAGTTCTGTCCTTTAGAGGGAGTTTGCACTCCACACAAGGGGTGGCTACCAGACCACTGTTTGCAAGAGCAGGGAACCTGATGGCTGCCAAACCATGGTATCCATATTTGTGCTTGCAAATCCCAGTGAGGGAGAGACTTAGTCCAACGTGAAGTACAGTGGGCCAGAGCCTGGGGTCCAGCTCTTTCTGAACCAGTAAATTCAGGAGCAGAACTTTTCCTAGGTGATTTGCACACATTATCTCATTCAGTCCTGCAGCACTTGAGGATAGTGTTTTATCACCACGTTGTGGGGCTGAGGGGTGTTAAGTAATAACCCAAGGCCACTGAATTAGTAAGAAGTTGAAGGATTTAAACCTCAGGTGGTTGGGTTCCAGAGTGCATGGTGGTTTTCTCTTTGTTAGATTACCTGTTATCACCAGCTTTGCTTTTACAGCATCCCAGTTCTCCCCAGAACCTTGGGCACGTAATGATATGCAATGATATATTTGCATATCATATGCAATATATATTTGTTGAATAAGAAAACAGACCAAACTATTTGTTCACCTTTACTATTACTGGCATCTAGAATATAATTATGGTGTAGATAAGAAATTCCACGTAAACTGTGCTGAAGGAAACATGTCACTCCTGATCCATTTGTGCTATGAAGTGCGTTGTTCTTACCTGGACACACTGGCTGTGCAGCTTACTGGGCTCATTTCTCCACTAGACAGTGCAGCAAATTGCTGCAAATTTTCAGGCTAGCATGGGCTCATATGCCTCAGAAACAACTTTTATTCAGAGAAAATATTACCAAACACCATGTATGTCACAGTCCTTTTCTTTTTCCGTAAAAAGACACAAACTCTGGGCATTAAGGTGATTCAAGAGGAGTTGTCAAATGCCTGCTTCGCACGGGGCAATTGGCATGTCCGTCTGTTGGCAGGACCCCGTTCCTGGCTTTCCCGTGCTGTGGTGATTCCACCTGCACAGCCTGCTTCTGCTGCTCCCTCCTGGGCCGTTCACCTGTGCTGTCCCTCCGCCTTGTCTTTCCTCTGCTCCCTCCCACTCATCTGAGATGCCAAGACCATTTTCTGCTGTTGGCAGAAAGCCCTGGAACACTTTCCTAACTTCTGCTGTAGACTAGTTTTGGTATTTTCCCCATGTCTTCCCATCTGTACACTTAATTGTTTTGGCTGATTTATCTGTCTTCCTTGGTAGACGATAGCCTCCTTTGTGGGCAAGCTTTGTGTCTCTCTTGTTTATCATTGTGTCACCACATCTAGCACAATGCCTGGCACCTAGAAGGTACTTAATAAGTATTTGTAGAATGACTGAATGAACTGTCACCATAATTGAGTCACTAAATAGTTTTCCAAAGAAGTTCTAGCATTAAGGTTTCGGATCAAGGCTTTTTTTCATGGAAGGCTTGTAGTCTTCCATTACTGTATAATTGCACTTACCTGCTTGGAGACTCACCTGGGGTGTTGTCACTGTCTACCCTCTTAGAATGACATGCCATTGCTAGGACCCCTCCCTTTCTCTCTTGGAGAGCCATCAGAACTGACTCTTCTTAGAAAGAGTGACTAAAACCTCATCAAACATAAAAAAATTCTATCTACTTATAACAGCACCCTCATTGTTATAGTTCCCGCCTGCCTCCATTTACTCAGTCACTGTGCACAAGAGGGTCAAGTTGCTCAAGTCTTTCAGTGACTAGGACTAAATATCCTGCCAGACAAACTTTTCACTAAAACCAGAACACTGAATCCTAATGCCCACTAAGCAGGGCTGAACTCTTGTGTAAGAAGGCTGATGACCATTGCTTAACTTTGGCGACAAAACTATGATCATCACTATTATTTTAACTTTTGCTCATCCTTTAAAAAAATTACATACATATAAGCTATTATGTTTAACAGAAATGTGGACATCATGTTCAGCATGATGAATTTTCATATAGTCAGTGCATGCATGTAATTTCCATCCAGATTAAGAAATTGAATATTATCAGAGATTGTCCTCATACTTCATTCCATTTATCTGTCCAATTGGTAATATTATCTGACTAATTTTTGAATTTCTACAACTGGAATGATTTATTATGCATTTTTTTTGACTTACTCAATTCAGTCAACATTGTATTTATAATATTCATCTATATTGTTGCATATGACAGTAGTTTGTTCCTTTTCTTTGCTGTATAGTATTCCACTATATTTTATGTGCTGCAATTCATGTATCCATTCTACTGTTGATGGATGTCTGGGTTATATCTAGTTTGGAACTATTACAAATAATACTGTTATACACATCTTTTTGTAGAGTTTTTAAAATCACATATATATATTTCTGTTGGGCTTATACTAGGAGTGAGATAACTGGGACATTTGAGAATACATATGTTCAGCCTTCATAGATTTTTTTCAAATAGTTTCAACTGGTGTAGTATTTCCAATCAGGGCATAAAGAAGACAATAACTCTCAGACTTCCCAGTGAAATAGGAAGCTTCTGGAAGAGACCTATCTAAGAGACAGTTACACACAGGCCTATATGGTTTAATATTAAGGCAATCTGAGCTTGAACAACTTTAAAAATGACCTAAGCCTGTAGTTGTAAAGATAGAAGCAGAAATGCAGCATAGCTGATGGTAAAATAACTTAAGAGCTGTTAATGGGTAAGAAATACCTATGAGTTATTTAAACAGTTAAGTCTGCATCAAGGAGCAAATGGCTCTGTATAAGTAGACTTCTTGCTTAAGAGAATCACAATAACAAATATTAATACTAAATGGGATGGCAGTGAAATATTCTCAAGTTATTAAAAAATGTACAAGATGGGCTATTATAGGATTCAGTGATTGGTATTTCTTCTTCTTTAATTCTTTAACTATTCTGATGGTTTAGGAATGTAATATTTTGAATTGAGCTGATCAGATTTTAAGAAAAATATATGGTAAAACTTAAGTTGCTGAATTAAAGTTTCAGGTATTATCTCTTAATTTAGGCATATCTTTACTATTTTTTCTGTTGGAAAATAGTGTTATTCATAAAATACTTGTGTTAACATACGATGGTTAATTTTTTAAACTAAATTTTAATTGTGTAGTTGAAAAATATTGGTTTCAGGTGTACAATGTAGTGATTCAACATTTATATACATTGTGAAAAGTCTTATCAGTGTAAGTATAGTTACCAGCTGTCACCATACAGTTATTACAGTATTATTGACTGTATTCCTTATGCTGTGCTTTTCATTCTGATGCTATCTATTTTGTAAATGGAAGTTTGTACCTTTTAATCTTCTTTACCTATTTCACCCCCACTCCTCCCCTCTGGCAACCACCAGTTTGTGCTCAGTGCTTATAAACTATTTCTGTTTTTTAGATTCTACCTATGAGTGAAATCATACGATATTTGTCTTTCTCTGACTTACTTCATTTAGTTTAATCCTCTCCAGGTACATCCATGTTGTTCTGAATGGCAAGATTTTAATCTTTTTTATTGGTACTATTCCTGTGTGTGTGTGTATGCCACATCTTTATCCATTCATCTATTGGTGGACACTTAGGTTGCTTCCATATTTGGCTATTGTAAATAGTGTTTCAATAAATAGGGGTGCATATACCTTTTGAATTAGTGTTTTTGTTTTCTTTGGGTAACTTCTCAGAATTACTGAATCATATGTATATCTATTTTTAATTTTTTGAGGAACTCCATACTATGTTACTGGCTGCTCTAATTTACATTCCCACCAACAGTCCATGAAGGTTTTCTTTTCTCCATATCCTCTCCAGTTGTTATTGTTTATCTTTTTTTTTTTGGTATTATTAATGTACAATTACATGAGCAATGTTATGGTTACTAGACTCCCCCTATTATCAAGTCCCCATCACATACCCCATTACAGTCACTGTCCATCAGTGTAGTAAGATGCTATAGAATCACTACTTGTCTTCTCTGTGTTATACTGCCTTCCCCGTATGCCCCACCCCACTACATTATGTGTGCTAATAGTAATAGCCATTTTTCCCCCTTATCCCTCCCTTCCCATCCATCTTCCCCAGTCCCTTTCCCTTTGGTAACTGTTAGTCCATTCTTGGGTTCTGTGAGTCTGCTGCTGTTTTGTTCCTTCAGTTTTTTCTTTGTTCTTATACTCCACAGATGAGTGAATCATTTGATACCTGTCTTTTTCCGCCTGGCTTATTTCACTGAGCATAATACCCTCCAGCTCCATCCATGTTGTTGCAAATGCTAGGATTTGTTTTCTTCTTATAGCTGAATAATATTCCATTGTGTATATGTACCACATCTTCTTTATCCATTCATCTACTGATGGACACTTAGGTTGCTTCCATTTCTTCACTATTGTAAATAGTGCTGCGATAAACATAGGAGTGCATATGTCTTTTTCAAATGGGGTGGCTGCATACTTAGGGTAAATTCCTAGGAGTAGAATTCCTGGGTCAAATGGTATTTCTATTTTGAGCTTTTTGAGGAACTTCCATACTGCTTTCCACAATGGTTGAACTAATTTACATTTCCACCAGCAGTGTAGGGGAGGTTCCCCTTTCTCCACATCCTCACCAACATTTGTTGTTGTTTGTCTTTTGGATGTTGGCCATCCTAACTGGTGTGAGGTGATACCTCATTGTGGTCTTAATTTGCATTTCTCTGATGATTAGCAATGTGGAGCATCTTTTCATGTGCCTGTTGGTCATCTGAATTTCTTCTTTGGAGAAGTGTCTGTTCAGATTCTCTGCCCATTTTTTAACTGGCCTATTTGCTTTTTGTTTGTTGAGATGCGTGAGCTCTATGTATAATTTGGATATCAACCCCTTATCGGATATGTCATTTATGAATATATTCTCCCATACTGTAGGACATCTTTTTGTTCTACTGATGGTGTCCTTTGCTGTACAGAAACTTTTTAGTTTGATATAATCCTACTTGTTCATTTTTGCTTTTGTTTCCCTTGCCTGGGGAGATATGTTCATGTAGAAGTTGCTCATTTTATGTTCAAGATATATTTGCCTATGTTTTTTTCTAAGAGATTTATGGTTTCATGACTTACATTCAGGTCTTTGATGCATTTTGAGTTTACTTTTGTGTATGGGGTTAGACAATAATCCAGTTTCATGCTCTTACATATAGCTGTCCAGTTTTTCCAACACCAGCTGTTGAAGAGGCTGCCATTTCCCCATTGTATATCCATGGCTCCTTTATCATATATTAATTGACTATATATGCTTGGGTTTATATCTGGGCTCTCTGCTCTGTTCCATTGATCTATGGTCTGTTCTTGTGCCAGTACCAAATTGCTTTGATTACTGTGGCTTTGTAGTAGAGCTTGAAGTAGGGGAGCGTAATTTCCCCCTGCTTTATTCTTCCTTCTCAGGATTGCTTTGGCTATTCGGGGTCTTTTGTGGTTCCATATGAATTTTAGAACTATTTGTTCTAGTTCATTGAAAAATGCTGTTGGTATTTTGATAGGGATTGCATTGAATCTGTAGATTGCTTTAGGCAGGAGAGCCATTTTGACAATATTCTTCCTAGCCAAGAGCATGGGATGAATTTCCATTTATTAGTGTCCTCTTTTATTTCTCTTAAGAGCGTCTTGTAGTTTTCAGGGTATAGGTCTTTCACTTCCTTGGTTAGGTTTATTCCTAGGTATTTTATTCTTTTTGATGTGATTATGAATGGAATTGTTTTCCTAATTTCCCTTTCTGCTAGTTCACTGTTAGTGTATAGGAATGCAACAGATTTGTGTGTATTAATTTTGTATCCTGCAACTTTGCTGAATTCAGATATTAGATCTAGTAGTTTTGGAGTGGAATCCTTACAGTTTTTTATGTACTCTATCATGTCATCTGCAACCAGGGACAGTTTGACTTCTTCCTTACCAATCTGGATGTCTTTTATTTCTTTGTGTTTTCTGATTGCCATGGCTAGGACCTCCAGAACTATGTTGAATAAAAGTGGGGAGAGTGGGCATCCCTGGCTTGTTCCCAATGTTAAAGGAAAAGCTTTCAGCTTCTTGTTGTTAAGTATAATGTTGGCTGTGGTTTTGTCATATATGCACTTTATTATGTTGAGGTACTTGCCGTCTATACCCATTTTGTTGAGAGTTTTTATCATGAATGGATGTTGAATTTTGTTGAATGCTTTTTCAACATCTATGGAGATGATCATGTGGTTTTTGTCCTTTTTTTTGTTGATGTGGTGGATGATGTTGATGGATTTTCGAATGTGGTACCATCCTTGCATCCTTGGATTGAATCCTGCTTGATCATGATGGATATTTTTGATGTATTTTTGAATTCGGTCTGCTAATATTTTGTTGAGTATTTTTGCATCTATGTTCGTCAGGGATATTGGTCTGTAATTTTCTTTTTTTGTCGTGTCTTTGCCTGGTTTTGGTATTAGAGTGATATGTTGGCCTCATAGAATGAGTTTGGCAGTCTTCCCTCTTTCACTTTTTGGAAAACTTTAAGGAGGATGGTATTCGGTCTTCACTAAATGTTTGATAAAATTCAGCAGTGAAATCATCTGGTCCAGGTGTTTTGTTGTTTGGTAGTTTTTTGATTACCAACTCAATTTCCTTGCTGGTAATTGGTCTATTCAGATTTTCTGTTTCTTCCTGGGTCAGCCTTGCAGGTTGTATTTTTCTAGAAAGTTGTCCATTTCTTTTAGGTTATCCAGTTTGTTAGCATATAATTTTTCAAAGTATTCTCTAATATTTCTTTGTATTTCTGTGGCATCCGTCGTGATTTTTCCTTTCTCATTTCTGATTCTGTTTATGTTTGTAGACTCTCTCTTTTTCTTGATAAGTCTGGCTCAGGGATTTATCTATTTTGTTGATTTCCTTGAAGAACCAGTTCCTGCTTTCATTGATTCTTTATATTGTTTTAGTCTTCTCAATTTTATTTATTTTTGCTCAGTCTTTATTATGTCCCTCCTTCTACTGACTTTGGGCCTCATTTTTTCTTCCTTTTCTAGTTTCATTAATTGTGAGTTTAGACTGTTCATTTGGGATTGTTCTTCTTTCCTGAGGTAGGCCTGTATTGCAATATATTTCCCTCTTAGCACGGCCTTTGCTGCGTCCCACAGATTTTGTGGTGTTGAATTATTGTTGTCATTTGTCTCCATGTATTGCTTGATCTCTGTTTTTATTTGGTCATTGATCCATTGATTATTTAGGAGCATGTTATTAAGCCTCCATGTGTCTGTGGGATTTTTCATTTTCTTTGAGTATTTTATTTCTAGTTTCATACCTTTGTGATCTGAGAAGCTGGTTGGTACAATTTCAATCTTTTTGAATTTACTGAGGGTCTTTTTGTGTCCTAGTATATGATCTATTCTTGAAAATGTTCCATGTGTACTTGAGAAGAATGTGTATCCTGTTGCTTTTTGATGGAGTGTTCTGTAGATGTCCATTAGGTCCATCTGTTCTAATATGTTGTTCAGTGCCTCTGTGTCTTTATTTATTTTCTGTCTGGTTAATCTGTCCTTTGGAGTGAGTGGTGTGTTGAAGTCTCCTAAAATGAATGCATTGCATTCTCTTTCCCCTTTAATTCTGTTAGTATTTGTTTCACATATGTAGGTGATCCTGTGTTGGATGCATAGATATTTATAATAGTTACAGTCTCTTGTTTGACTGACCCCTTTATCATTATGTAATGTCCTTCTTAGTCTCTTGTTGCTTTCTTTGTTTTGAAGTCTATTTTGTCTGATACAAGTACTGCAACTCCTGCTTTTTCTCCCTATTAGTTGTATGAAATATCTTTTTCCATCCATTCAGTTTTAGTCTGTGTGTGTCTTTGGGTTTGAAGTGAATCTCTTGCAGGCCACATAGAGATGGGTCTTGTTTTTTTATCCATTCAGTGACTCTACGTCTTTTGATTGGTGCATTCAGACCATTTTCATTTAGGGTGATTATCGATAGGTATGTACTTATTGCCATTGCAGGCTTTAGATTCATGGCTACTAAAGGTTCAAGGGTAATTCCCATACTATTGAAAAGTCTAATTTAACTCACTTCGTATGCTATTACAAACACAATCAAAAGATTTTTTTTTATTTTCCTCCTTTTTCTTCCTCCTCCATTCTTTGTATGTTATGAATTATATTCTGTAGTCTTTGTATCCCTTGGGTGACATCTATTTAGCCTTAGGAATACCTCCATCTGTAGGAGTCCCTCCAAAATGCACTGTAGAGTTGGTTTGTGGGAGGTAAATTCTCTCAGCTTTTGCTTATCTGAAAATTGTTTAATCCCTCCTTCAAATTTAAATGATAATTTTGCCAGGTAGAGTATTCTTGGTTCAAGGCCCTTGTGCTTCATTGCATTAAATATATCATGCCACTCCCTTCTGGCCTGTAACGTTTCTGTTGAAAGATCTGATGATAGCCTGATGGGTTTTCCTTTGTATGTGATCTTTTTTCTCTCTCTAGCTGCTTTTAAAAGTCTGTCTTTATCCTTGATCTTTGCCATTTTCATTATTATATGTCTTGATGTTATCTTCCTTGGGTCCTTTGTGTTGGGAGATCTGTGTATCTCCATGGCTTAAGAGACTATGTCCTTCCACAGATTGGGGAAGTTTTCAGCAATTACCTCCTCAATGACACTGCCTATCCCTTTTTCTCTCTCTTCTTCTTCTGGTACCCCTATTATTTGAATATTGTTCTGTTTGGATTGGTCACACAGTTCTCTCCATATTATTTCATTCTTAGAGATTCTTTTTCTCTGGGTGCCTCAGTTTCTTTGTATTCCTCTTTTCTAATTTCTGTTCCATTTACTGTCTCTTCTGCTACACCTAATCTGCTTTTAAATCCCTCCATTGTATGTTTCACTTCAGATATGGAATTTCTTAATGACTGAATCCCCATCTTAAATTCGTTCCTGTGTTCTTGAATATTTTTCTGTACCTCCATAAGCATGCTTATGATTTTTATTTTGAACTCTCATCCTCCGCATTGTAATCCATATTTTGACTGCCTATTTCTCCCACGAGCCCTAAAATTCCTGCCATTAGTATGAAAACCAAGGCTCTCAGCTCCCCAACATCTTTTCCTTAGACCGTTTTCACATGAGGTGAAATCAACCAGGAGTACTGATACCTCTTACAATTAGATTGTACCTTGACTGTAGCAATGTCAATATCCTAGTTGTAATATTGAGTTCTAGTTTTGTAACATGTTACCACTGGAGGAAACTGGGTAAAGGATACACTGGATCTCTCTGTTATTTCTTATAACTACATGGGAATCTATAATTTTCTCAATTGGCTTGTTAGATGAGTTGTTAGTTCCTTGAAACCTGGACTTCTGGACGTTGAGGTCCTTCTGGATGATGAGTTTCGCCTGGGGAGGACATGGTGGTCCTAAGCCCTGTTCTATGAGGTGAGCACCATGAGGAAGTGTGATCGGGCATGGGAAGTATAGTGAGTGTGGAGGCAGCATGGCTTGTGGCACCCTTTATACAATTAGGAGCATATTGTATTTTGTCCATTATTAGAACAGCTTGTGTTTCTCCAGATTGCAATGTTACTCTCTTCACAGGTTTCCTGTGTCTGGCCTTGGGAGCATCCTTTTACCTTTGCTTACTTCATTTTCTTCATCTGAAAAAAGGGGATGATACATTTTTATTAAGAAATAGTCATGTAGAGAATATTTTGAAATAATGAGAACAGCATACTATTGTGTTTGGTGAAGCAAATATGAATTGTGTTTCATGTTTTAGTATGATGAACATTCAGAAGGCCTTAACATACATTAATAGAAGTCCTTTTAATTTCGTTCTTCCAACACCAGGTTAAGACTGTGATAAAGTATATTTCTGCACAAAGATCTAGAGTATTTGGTGCCTGCCTTATAATTGTTTTTGCAAATTTGCCTTCATGTCAATTTTCTTCCTAAGGTTGTTTTTAAACTTTATTTTGGGGTCATGTGGGAAAGATAGGGAATTACTATGTTTAAATGTTGACTATACCCAAGGAAGGTACATAATCTTAAGGGAACTTTTAGGTTTGATTGTTGGGAAGATTGTTATGAATGACTGTAGTCCCTCTGTGAGCTACTTTTTTCCCCTCCAAATCTCATCTGGGTTATTACATCAAAGTATTGTGTCTAGGAAGACATTCGGTAGCATGCAGTGGCTTAAACTAGATGGGACATTACTTTGTTGGGAAAAGGCCGCTCAAAAGATGGCATTCCACGTTGTCTGTGGGAGCCCTGGTGGCTGTCTTATTATGGAGGACAAATTCCAGTGTCATTCTTCAGGTCACATTGTCCTTTGACAGAGATGCAGGCAGAGATGCTGGCAGGTAGGGCTATGCGAAGTGACTGTGATATATTCTGTCCCTGTGCAGAGTTTCAGGGATGGCTCAAGGCAGTTGTGCATTATTTGTTTGAAAATAATACCCTCTCTGAGTATACCTCGGGCGCACCCTGAGGTTTGGTTGCAAAACTAAGTTTTATAAGGATTATCTTGCTTAATTCTCACAGTGCCTGTATGAGGTTAGGTATTACCACCCTCATTCTAGAGAGCTTTATCGAATTAAGTAATTTGTCTGTGATTACCCAATTAGTGTAACAAGAGATAGAGCTGGAATTTGAATCTAGAGTGCTAATTCTATAGCCTACACATCGAACCTCTTTTTATACCATACAGCCTCCTTGAGTCTGTGTCAATACTTCTTCCATTCTTTCAACAGATATTTTCTGAGTACCTGCCGTCTTTTAGGCATTGTGCTGGGTCCTGCAGGTACAAAAACTAATGAACATGTTTCCTGTAGTAGGGATTTGTTACAAGGACAGACATTAGGTACATTATAAAAAAATGATAAAATCTAAAACTAATAATCTATTACAATGTGATAACATTTGAAGTATTTTAAAGGTAGCATAGCTTGCACTATAATATAGTAAATAGTCAATTTATTCATTCAACAAATATATTGAGTGTTTATAATGTGTTGGTGCTCTGCTAGGTACTAGAGATAGTGTTGAAGGAAACAGAGGAGTTCCTGTTCTCATAGAACTTACCTCCTAGTGGGACAGATGCTTAGTTAAGTATTCACAGAAACAAATAGAAAATTGGACCTCACAAGCACCATGAGACATGATGCTACCAGAGAGAATAATAGGCAAGTTTGTTCTTGTTAGGGCTGTCTTCCCTCAAAGGGGAGGGAAGTAAGTCTGCCTGAGCTAGGTAAAGGATAGGGAAGGGAGAAGGCAGAAACTCTGTTGTAGATCAGGACACTGAAATTTCAGGGACTGAAGGAATGCCAGAGTGACCTGGAGTTGGGGAAGTGGAGGGGAGAGCCCGGGGAGTAAGGTGCTAGATGAGGCCTTAATGATAACTGGAGGCTGGACCAAGCAAGGCCTTTGGGTCATAGAGGGATCTTTAATCCTAGGGCAAAGTAAAGTCACTGAAAAATGTGAATGACAGAGTCAAATTTATGATTTAGAAATACAGCTCTTTTTAGTTCAGTGCAGACTGGATTGACAGGCAGCCAAGGGCTTCTGGGGGAGGACCACGAGCGAAGTGCAGAGGCTACAAGGCCAGATACGACAGAGAGCGGAGCTAAAGTGGTGGTGTAAAGATGGAGAGAAGTGGGTGGATGTCAGAAGTAGTGAGTAGGAAAAATGGGCAGAGACCAGTGATAGATTGAATACAGTATCAGGAGAAGAAAATTAAGTTTGTGAAACCAGACAGTTGGTGGCACTGGGATAGGGACACCAGAGGCAGATGAGATTGGGAGGCAGATCTGAAGGTCAATTTTGAACTTGTTGATTTAGGGTGACTTTGAGAGAGACAAGCAGAAGCATCAAGCTGGCCTTTACATCTGTATTTCTGGAGCCTCACAGAGACGTCTGGACTGGAAATGCCCCTTTGTGTATGTTAAGCGTGCAGGTGGTGAATGACATCTTGGCCCGGAGGCCATTGCCTGGAGTGCCGAGAGAAGAGTGCTGAGGACCGAGCCTCCAGGATCTTCATTTCATGGCTGTGTGAGTACAGTGGAGGTGAAAGAATATCACAAAAGACAGGAGGAAAACCCCCAGAGTCATGAAAACAAAGGGAAGATATGCATTGATAAAGATGGAATCACCAGCAATATAAAATGCTGCTCAAATGATGTGAGTTTGGAAAAGTCCTTTGGAATTACTGGCATTGGTGATCTTAGCAGGAGCTATTTTTTTGGAAGGATATAGAAAAAGTTAGATCAGTTCAGGGTGAAGAGCGAGTGTATCCTGTGACACTGGGTACAGTCAGAATAGACAAGTCTCGCCCGGAAGAGAAGAGCAAACATAACAAGCAGGACTTGGGGAAGGTGTTTAGATGAAATGGGAGAGACTTGAGCATGTTTAAAAGTCAATGGTAAAGATTTGATGGGAGAGAAGAAGGATGATGGGCAATGTTGGCTCAGGAGAAGAGGAGCAGGCAGAGAGGGCTGGGCAGAGATGCCCATGTTTGCATGCCTGGTATGAAGAGGATGAGGGAGTTCCTCTCCTAGGGATGCTCTCTTCCCACCAGGAAAGAGACCGGGGCTTTGTAGGCGACGGAGCAGTGGGGAGAGGTAGAAGTGTGAGGGAAGCTGAGATGGTTTGAAATACGGCAGTTTTGTGGAGAGAGGCTGTGACCATCTTGGACAGTGGTGGAGTTCCTGGTCGGTGTGGAGGGCCCGCTCCCTAGATGCTTGGGGATCACTGATTTTCTTATGCTGTTAAATTAATCTGTGGTGTAGCCATGTCTTATGAAAAATCTGTGTTAATAACATACGTATAAGTAAAAACAAAGCATTTGAGAAAGTTTGGGAAGGGTTTTTAAAAACAGTGATTCTTTTTCATACTGGAGAGGCTGGAAGGAAAATATTCATTTGAAAACATATAAACTTGTAAAGATCTCTGAGTGTGTATATACTTATTCAGTCAACTGCCTGAGGGGGCAAAAGTTCTTTTTCATATGAGGAAAATAGATGAAGTTATCTTGTTCAAACACTGGGCCTTGGGCTGAATTGAACAGTCGAGGTTCTTTTAAAAGGATATCAGGGTTTGCACAGAGAGGCGCACTAAGGTCGCTAGACTTTCATTTTTGCTGTCGATCTATTGATGTTAGGTCTCTGCAATGTTCCAATCCACTTAAGACGAGCAGGTGTTTCTGTGAATCTGAAACTAACACACCGAATGGAGCCTCATTGTCTCAATGGATTTTTGGCTGATGAACACAAGGGACAGACACCTGGAGATTAGAAACGTCTCTAATCATGAGAAAGTCTGGTTTTAATGAGTTGGCCTCACTTGGCTAGTAGAAATTGCCTAGGTGTGAAATTTCAAGTTTCCTACGTGTGGGGCATGCTACCATGTATGTTGGTGGGAACACAGAAGGACGGTTTCCCCTTTTGAAGAATTTCTTGGTTGGCTGGGGAGGCAATGTACACATATAAAAACCATGAACAAGGCCATGAGTAGCCTCTCAAAAGCAGGTGTTTAAGGAGGTGAGCAAAGGCTCACAGTAAGAGAAGGAAGAGCAACAGAAAGACCTCATAAAGGAAGATTCAGGAGTAAGAATATCAGAGAGACAGCAAGAGCAAGGCGCAGATCAACTAATAGCTCTTAAGGTTCTTCTCAGGAGACTGTGGAGAATTACACAGGAGTTTTAAGGGCCAGGCCTGGGATTGGCTTATATCACTTCTGTCCCGTACTATTGACCAGGACTCAGTCTAGAGATCAGCCCCATCTAATTGCAAGAGTGGCTGAGAAGTACAGTTTTAACTGTGTGCCTGGGACGGAGTCCTGGGTTTGTGGAGGACCTAGCCGGCCTCTGCTACATGCTCACTGGAGCTTCAAAGGAGAAATTTCAATCCCTCTCCCTCATTTCTGATTCTTCAGACTCTTTTAAGACTTCCCTTCCCTCAAGTGAGGCAACTTCAGTTCCCCCAAGTATTATTCATATGTCATTGTTCCCAGATCTTCTACCCTGGCCTTCATTTTTAGCAAACATTCCTGTTTTTTATTGTTCTCAAAATGGGGTGTTCACAATAAAGCAAAATTCTCTAGATGTCATCCCAAAAGTGCTGGTAAAGTGGGATTATTGTTTGGTTTGGTTTCGTAACTGTAAGGTCACAGAAAGGGCCAATATTGGGAAGACTTTGCATTTAAAGGCAGATAATGGAAACCCACAAGAAGATAATTTGAAGAATGAAAGGGGTCTCCATGATGCCATTTCAGTACGGCAGCTGTATCAAGCATTCATGCTTCATTACTATTTTTACCTACTTTCCAAAGAGGAAAAAAGGTGCACACACTCACAAATCAACCAGTGCATATCCATTAAAGCCCAAAGTGAATTCAAGGAGAAGTGCCCTCAAATGATATCACTTTTATATTAGATGATGAATTTAAATTAGAAAAACCACTAAGGATTTGCATATTAAAATCCCTTTATTGTAATGTTCATCAGCCCACTGATTTTGCTGGTGACTAAAGAGTATATTGAATAATCTGCCAGCAATCAGCATGGTCTATGATATGTAAGCAAGTTAGCATTATGTGTGGCACAAAAAGTTGTCCCCTCACACGGTCACCTGCTTTATGCATGGCACCAGTGTCTGACCATTTCAACATATCCCAGTGGCCTTAATGTTTCCACCTGGTGATGCTGTGAAGAGAGAAATAATGTATCTTTTCTTTCTTTTGGCAACAGTTGTGCTTTCAGTGTCCTTTGCTTAGAGACAGTATCACCCCAAGCATGTGGACATTCTTATCAGAGGAAAGAATTAATTCAAAACAATTTATCTGTTTCTAAATTCCTAGAAGAAGCGAGAGAGCCTACAGATCTATCTCTTTATCTAATCTATCAGTGTGCCTATCTATTTCAAATATTTTTTCCTAAATTGAGTTTTTAATGTCAAGGTTTCAGGGTCCAGTGGTTTCCATAGTTTTTGTTTGCTCAACAGTTTATGGCCAGACTCATTGTGAGCGCTGAGTACTGTTTTTCCGTAAAATGTAGCTGCTCTGGGGTGTTGAAGTTGTAGGAAACAGAATTCATTGTAATTATAATTCAAATTTAGTTTCCTGTTTTAATTGCTGTTTCTCCTTATCCCCAACTTGTCTCTCAGGGGGAAGATGCTTAGGGCATTAACATTTACTGATTTGGGTATCAGTGACTTTTTTTGATGGATTCCCCTCTAACAAGATTTAAGTGATGTTAATAGACTCTCATCACACACTTTAGAAAAAATAGAACAGTGAGCATCTAGGCAGAAAGCCATGTACTTGCAGAGCACAGTATGTTTATAATATATATGAAGACAAAAATACAAAGTCAGTAATTCCTGCTTGCTTGTCGTCATCAAAGAGAAGCCTGAAGGAGAAGAATTCAGCCACATCTCTATCGCTAAAAGCCAGTAGAATACTGGGGCAAGTGGTAGTGGTGGTGGGTAGATTTTTTAATCCGGAAGAAAAGATTGAGAACCAAGGGGGATTTTCCTGTTTGAATGGGTCAGCTCTGTGACAGGGCATTTATTTTGTTATCTGAATTTTCCTTGTCACCTGGGGAAAACGGTTTTGAAAACTACATTTGCAATTTTCTTCTTTGGCTTTTCCCTTAATACTGTAGTTATAAACACACTGAGTTAAGGTGTACCAGCATTGGGGAGCATTCTAACCTGTACTTTGAAGACATTTTGGCCTCTGGCGTCTTTTAGTGCTGTGTTTCTGGCTTTTCTTTTTATCTGATGGGCTGATAATCTTATAATGGCTTTGGTTTTGTGAGCAATTACCAAAGATCTGTTGTTATTATTTCTTTAAATTGGAATATCCTTAAATGTCTACAGCAAGGTTAAAAACAGCTCCAGAAGGGTGTGGCATAGAATTGTTTGAAACTTCAATTCCTGGGTATTTGGTATTGTGGAATCCAACAAGGAATGTTGGAAAATGCTCAAAATTAAATTCACTCTCACAAATGGTTCTGTTATAGAACATATTGAGAAAATGATGGTTAGTTGGAAAGTCAGATGATACAATTTGGAAATTACCAGGTTTTACCAGGATATAAAAGCATTTCTCCTGTGTCAAGGCAGAATTTGTATTCTCAGTGGCATTTAATGAGATTATGTATTCCTGCTCTTCTAAATAAATGGAATAGAAACATCTCTATTTTTTAAATGTCATGGAAATAAGAAATGGCCTGTGGAAAAAATTAAGTTTTCTAGGTTTTTACTCTTTTTTGCTAAGCTCTTCTGGTTAACTTGGGGGGCATAATTTGTTGGGAAATTGTGATTATTTCTCCTTTTCCATCTAGTGTAACACAGGGATAGTGGCAAATGAAGTATAGGGAGGAAAGGGTGGATGAGCATGCACACGTGGGTGCACACACACACGCACACACACACACACACCCCCTGGATCCGCGTTCGTGGTCCCATCAGCGCTGTCCATGAGCTCTTTAATTTTAAGTGGCTTGTCTGGCTGAATTTGGAGGCAGACCTCTGGAACTTTGCTTCTCCGCATGTGACTTGAGTACTTACTGGACATAGACATGCCACTTTTCTTAATAACTTGTTGTGGTTAGTTTATACCTTCTTCAGTGATGTGAAATGCCATATTTCTTATACCAAAATTTCCTACTATACATATTTGACATAGGTATCTTTGGCAGCTAATCTTTCTCCTTCACTCATTTATCTTTCTTGTCTGGAGCTAATATGTTTTTGTTACTGTAGGTTTCTAATACACTTTATTATTTAGAATAGCTTACCATCCATTATATCCTTTTTCTTTGATATTAAAAAAAAAGTATTACTGTGGAAAATGTTAATTCTGCCTCTGTCTCTTTGTTTCAGGCATTAGTAACTTTTATTTAGTTGTGACATTTTTTTCTTTTTATATAGGCTTGGAGTTTATGTAACTATTTTACTTAGTTATATTTTCATTATAATAAAAGTGAGATAACAGTGAAATCAGTCAGGCAGAGAAAGACAAACACCAAATGATTTCCCTCATTTGTGGAGTATAACAATGAAGCAAAACTGAAGGAACAAAATAGCAGCAGACTCACAGACTCCAAGAAGGAACTAGCGGTTTACCAAAAGGGAGGAACAGGGGAGGGCACGTGGAGAGGGAGGGAGAAGGGGATTGTGGGGTATCATGATTGGTGCACATGGTGTGTGGGGTCACAGGGAAGACAGCGTAGCACAGAGAAGACAAGTAGGGACTCTGTGGCATCTTACTTCACTGATGGGCAGTGACTGCAATAGGATATGGAGGGGCTCGACAATAAGGATGAATGTAGTAACCACATTGTGTTTCTTGTGAAACCTTCCTAAGAGTGTATATCAATGATACCTTAATAAAAAAAAATAAAAGTGAGATAAGTATATCTTTTAAAAATAGTCATTGTCAGGTTTGATATCAGGTTTATAATATCCACATAAAATGAGTATGGTAGCCTTCCATGTTTATTTATGTTATGAAATGCAGTATAATTTTGAAATAATTTGCTTCTGAAACCATCTGTGCCTTGTTCCTTTTTAAAGATAGATTTCTTAAGAGCTGTTTCTGCTATATATATGTGTTCTATTATATTCTAGTTACTATTTCTTTCTAGATCACTTTTGTTAATTTATGTTTTCTTACATTAGCACTGAATCAGGATTATATATACTATTCTATGATATTTAAATCTTATTTGGCCTTGCGTGTTTTGTAATTTAAAAAAAATTTTTAAATTTTCTCTTTCTTGCTTAGTCTTGATGAGTTTTACTTACATTTTTTCTCCTCTTATTTTTATTAATTCATTTTTTCTGTTTTCCTTGGGGTTATTGACCTTTATTAACTACTCTAGCTTACTGAGTTGATGGTTTTGTTCTTTAATTTTCATTCATTAAAAAAATAAGCCTAAATATCATGATTTTACCCCCCTTCAAGTCCATCTTTTACCACACATCATCAGCTTTTATATAGATTTTATAATTGTCCATAATGTTAAAATAGTTTGTAATTGCGATTTTTATTTCCTTTTAAGTCTGTGCCATTTAGGAATGTTTTAAAGTTTGCCTTTGTGTTTTTATTTTTAAGATTATCTTTTTATTTATTTATTTATTTATTATTGTGAAATGATTATCACAGTAAGTTTAGTTAACATCCTTCAACATACATAGTTACAAATTATTTTTTCTTGCGATGTGAACATTTGAGTTTTTTTTCTCTTAACAACTTTTCAATACACAAGACATTATTGCTCACCATGCTACACATTACACCCCCAGAACTATTAATTTTTTTATTAGTGGCCACACAGTTCTCTCAATATTCTTTCATTCTTAGATATTCTTTTTTCTCTCAGTGCCTCCGCTTCTTTGTATTCCTCTTCTTTAATTTCTATTCCATTTACATCTCTTCTACTACATCTAATCTTTTTTTTTTTTAATAACAGCTCAAGAGTGATGCTGAGAGAGCACCTCTCACATTTATTGATCAAATGGTTGCTAACAACAATAGAATTCTGCATAGGGAACTCAACACACTATCATTAATCAACTCCAAGCTTAATTCTCAACAGTCTCCAATCTTTTGGAGCATAACGAACAAGTTCCAATACAGTGAACAAGCTCCCACAAGGTGAACAATGCAAGGAACATAGTGAACAAGTTCTCACAAGGTGAGCAATGCAAAGGCAGTCATATCAGAGAAACTAATTCAGTTACTATAATCAATCAAGTCAACTGTGATTATTCATATGATTTTTATACTTAAATTATAAGTGAATCCCACATTTCCCCCTTTTTTGTTTTAAAGGTTATCTTTTGATACTAATTTCCTTTGTGTTTGTGAGTCTGTGTTTCATATGCTTGCACATTTGAGAGCAGAATAAGGGTCTATTTCTCTATTTTATAACTTTCTGATATTTTTACCTACCCTTAATGTGCAATCATTTTTTTCTTTTTTTTTTCAGTTTTACTGAGATATAATTGACAAAACTGTAATATATTTAAAGCATAAAACCCGATGATGATTTGATATATGTATACATTGTGAAAAGATTCCCATAATCAAGTTAATTAACACATCTATCACCTCACGTATTTACCTTCTGTGTGTTTGTGTGAGAATACTTAAGATCTACTCTCTTTAGCAGAACTTAATTATAGAATGCAGTCTTATCAACTGAAGTCATCATGTTATATATTAGATTCTTGGACCTTATTCATCTTTTAACTGACTTTTACCAATATTTCCCTATTTTTCCCACTCCTCAACCCCTGGCAACTACTATTCTACTCTTTTCTTTCTTTTTTTTTAGTACATTATATTTGTTTATTTCTTTTTATTTTTAGAATTTATTTATTTTATTAAGGTATTACTGATATACACAATTATGAAGGTTTCACACGAAAAAACAATATGGTTACTACATTCATTCCTGTTATGGTGACCTCCCCATACCCCATTGCAGTCACTGCCCATTAGTGTAGTAAGATGCCACAGAGTAACTATTGCCTTCTCTGTGCTACACTGTCTTCCCTGTGACCCCACACACCATGTGTGCCAATCATAATACCCCTCAATCCCCTTCTCCCCCCTCCCCACCTGCCCTCCATCATCCCTCCCCTTTGGTAAACACTAGTCCCTTTTTGGAGCCAGTGAGTCTGCTGCTATTTTGTTCCCTCAGTTTTGCTTCATTGTTATACTCCACAGATGAGGGAAATCATGTGGTACTTCTCTGCCTGCCTTATTTCACTGAGCTTAATATCCTCCATCTACATCCATGTTGTTGCAAATGGTAGGATTGGTTTCTTTCTTATGGCTGAATAGTATGCCATTGTGTATATGAACCACATCTTCTTTATCCATTCATCTACTGATGGACACTTAGGTTGCTTCCATATCATAGCTGTTGTAAATAGTGCTGCAATAAACATAGGGGTGCATATGTCTTTTTGAATGTGAGAAATTATATACTTTGGGTAAATTCCTAGGAGTGGAATTCTCAGGTCCAATGGTATTTCTATTTTTAGTTTTTTGAGGGACCTCCATATTGCTTTCCACAATGGTTAAATTATCTTATATTCCCACCAGCAGTGTAGGAGGGTTCCCCTTTCTCCACATCCTCACCAGTATTTGTTGTTCTTAAGTCTTTTCGATACTGGCCATCCTAACTGGTGTGAGGTGATATCTCATTGTGGTTTTAATTTGCATTTCCCTGATAATTAGTGATGTGGAGCATCTTTTCATGTGCTTGTTGGCCATCTGAATTTCTTCTTTGGAGAATTGTCTGTTCATATTCGCCCATTTTTTAATCGGGTTATTTCCTTTTTGGGTGTTGAGGCCTGTGAGCTCTTTATATATTTTGGATGTTAATCTCTTGTTGGATATGTCATTTACACATATATTCTCCCGTATGTAGGATGCCTTTTTGCTCTCTTGATGGTGTCCTTTGCGGTACAGAAGCTTTTAAGTTTGATGTAGTCCCATATGTTTATTTTTGCTTTTGTTTCCCTTGCTCAAGGAGATGCTTTCATTAAAAAGTTGCTCATGTTTATATTCAGGCAATTTTTGCCTATGTTGTCTTCTAAGAGTTTTATGGTTTCATGACTTACATTCAGATCTTTGATCCATTTCAAGTTTATTTTTGTGAATGAGGATAGACAGTAATCCAGTTTCATTCTCTTGCATGTAGCTGTCCAGTTTTGCCAACACCAGCTGTTGAAGAGGCTGTCATTTCCCCATTGAATGTCCATGGCTCCTTTATTGTATATTAATTGACCATATATACTTGAGTTTATATCTGGGTTCTCTAGTCTGTTCCATTGATCTATGGTCTGTTCTTGTGCCAGTACCAAATTGTCTTAATTACTGTGGCTTTGTAGTAGAGCTTGAAGTTGGGGAGCATAATCCCCCCAGCTTTATTCTTCCTTCATTGGATTGCTTTGGCTATTCGGGGTCTTTTGTGGTTCCATACGAATTTTAGAATTATTTTCTCTAGTTTGTTGAAGACTGCTGTTGGTATTTTGATAGGGATTGCATTGAATCTGTAGATTGCTTTAGGCAGGGGAGCCATTTTGAAAATATTAATTATTCCTATCCATGAGCATGGGATGTGTTTCCATTTATTGGTATCTTCTTTAATTTCTCTCAAGAGTGTCTTGTAGTTTTCAGAATATAGGTCTTTCACTTCCTTGGTTAGGTTTATTCCTAGGTATTTTATTGTTTTTGATGCAATTGTGAATGGAATTGTTTTCCTGATGTCTCTTTCTTCTAGTTCATCATTAGTGTATAGAAGTGCAACAGATTTCTATGTATTAATTTTGTATCCTGCAACATTGCTGAATTCAGATATTAGACCTAGTGGTTTTGGAGTGGATTCTTTAGGGTTTTTTATATACAATATCATGTCATCTGCAAACAGGGACAGTTTGACTTCTTCCTTACCAATCTGGATGCCTTTTATTTCTTTGTGTTGTCTGATTTACTTGGCAAGGACTTCCAGAACTATGTTGAATAAAAGTGGGAGAGAGTGGGCATCCTTCTCTTGTTTCCAATGTTGAAGGAAAGGCTTCTAGCTTCTCGTTGTTAAGTGTGATGTTGGCTGTGAGTTTGCAATATATGGCCTTTATTTTTTTTATTAAGGTGTTATTGATATACACTCTTATGAAGGTTTCACATGAAAAAACAATGTGATCACTAGATTTTCCCATATTATCAAGTCCCCACTCATACCCCAATTCAGTCACTGTCCATCAGTGTAGTAAGATGACACAGGTTCACTGTTTGCCTTCTCTGTGCTACACTGTTTTCCCCATGCTCCCCCACACAGTGTGTACTAAACATAATACCCTCAATCCCCTTCTCCCCCCTCCCCACCTTCCCTCCCACATCCCTCCCCTTTGGTAACCACTAGTTCCTTCTCAGAGTCTCTGAGTCTGCTACTATTTTGTTCCTTCAGTTTTGCTTCATTGTTATACTCCACAAATGAGGGAAATCATTTGGCACTTGTCTTTCTCCACCTGGCTTATTTCACTGAGCATAATATCCTCCAGCTCCATCCATGTTGTTGCAAATGGCAGGATTTGTTTCCTTCTTATTGCTGAATAATATTCCAGTATGTATATGTACCACCTCTTCTTTATCCTTTCATCTACTGATGGACACTTAGGTTGCTTCCATATCTTGGCTATTGTAAAAAGTGCTGTAATAAACATAGGGGTGCATATGTCTTTTTGAATCTGAGAAGTTGTATTCTTTGGGTAAATTCCAAGGAGTGGGATTCCCAGGTCAAATAGCATTTCTATTTTTAGTTTTTTGAGGAACCTCCATATTGCTTTCCACAATGGTTGAACTAGCTTACATTCCCACCAGCAGTGTAGGAGGGTTCCCCTTTCTCTGCATCCTCACCAGCATTTGTTGTTCTTAGTCTTTGGATGCTGGCCATCCTTACAGGTGTGAGGTGATATCTCATTGTGGTTTTAATTTGCATTTCCCTGATGATTAGTGATGTGGAGCATCTTTTCATGTGTCTGTTGGCCATCTGAATTTCTTCTTTGGAGAACTGTCTCTTCATATCCTCTGCCCATTTTTTAATCGGGTTATTTGCTTTTTGGGTGTAGAGGTGTGTAAGTTTTTATATATTTTGGATGTTAACCCCTTGTTGGATATGTCATTTACAAATATATTCTCCCATACTGTAGGATGCCTTTTTGTTCTGTTGATGGTGTCCTTTGCCGTATAGAAACTTTTTAGTTTGATGTAGTCCCATGAGTTCATTTTTGCTTTTGTTTCCCTTGCTTGAGGAGATGCGTTCAGGAAGAAGTCGCTCATGATTATATTCAGGATATTTTTGCCTGTCTTGTCTTCTAAGAGTTTTATGGTTTCATGACTTACATTCAGGTCCTTGATCCATTTCAAGTTTACTTTTGTGTATGGGGTTAAACAGTAATTCCGTTCATTCTCTTGCATGTAACTGTCCAGTTTTGCCAACACCAGCTGTTGAAGCGGCTGTCATTTCCCCATTGCCTGTCCATGGCTCCTTTATCATATATTAATTGACCATATATGGTTGGGTTTATATCAGGGCTCTCTAGTCTGTTCCGTTGGTCTATGGGTCTGTTCTTGTGCTCGTACCAAATTGTCTTGAGTACTGTGACTTTGTAGTAAAGCTTGAAGTTGAGGAGCATAATCTCCCCAGCTTTATTCTTCCTTCTCAAGATTGCTTTGGCTATAATACATGGCCTTTATTATGTTGAGGTACTTGCCCTCTATACCCATTTTGTTGAGAGTTTTTATCACGAATGGTTGTTGAATTTTGTCGAATGCTTTTTCAGCATCTATGGAGATGATCATGTGGTTTCTGTCCTTCTTTTTGTTGATGTGGTGCATGATGTTGTTGGATTTTCTAATATTGTACCATCCTTGCATCCCTGGAATAAATCCTACTTGATCGTGATGGATGATATTTTTGAATTTGGTTTGCTAATATTTTCTGGAGTATTTTTGCATCTGTGTTCTTCAGGGATATTGGTCTGTAATTTTCTTTTTTTGTGGTGTCTTCACCTGGTTTTGGTATTAGAGTGATGCTGGCCTCATAGAGTGAGTTTGGAAGTATTCCTTCCTCTTCTACTTTTTGGAAAACTTTACAGAGGATGGGTTTTAGATCTTCAGTAATTGTTTGATAAAATTCAGCTGTGAAGCCATCTGGTACAGAGATTTGTTCTTAGATAGATTTTTCATTACCGGTTCAATTTAGTTGCTAGTAATTGGTCTGTTCAGATTTTCTGCTTCTTTCTGGGTCAGCCTTGGAAGGTTGTATTTTTCTAGAAAGTTTTCCATTTCTTCTAGGTTATCCAGTTTGTTAGCATATAATTTTTCATAGTATTCTCTAATAAATCTTTGTATTTCTGTGACGTCCGTCGTGATTTTTCCTTTCTCATTTCTGATTCTGTTTATGTGTGTAGACTCTCTTTTTTTCTTGATGTGTCTGGCTACGTGTTTATCTATTTTGTTTATTTTCTCGAAGATCCAGCTCCTGCTTTCATTGATTCTTACTATTGTTTTATTCTTATCAATTTTATTTCTGCTCTAATCTTTATTATGTTCCTCCTTCTACTGACTTTGGGCCTCATTTGTTCTTCTTTTTCTAGTTTCATTAATTGTGAGTTATACTGTTTAAATGGGATTGTTCCTCTTTCCTGAAGTAGGCCTGTATTGCAATATACTTCCCTCTTAGCACCGCCTTCACTACGTCCCACAGATTTTGCATTGTTGAATTATTTTTGTCATTTGTCTCCATATATTGCTTGATGTCTGTTTTTATTTGGTCATTGATCAATTCATTATTTAGGAATATGTTGTTAAGCCTCCATGTGTTTGTAGGCTTTTCGTTTTCTTTGCTTAATTTATTTCTTGTTTCATACTTTTGTGATCTGAGAAGCTGGCTGGTACAATTTCAATCTTTTTGAATTTACTGAGGCTCTTTTTGTGGCCTAGGATATGGCCTATTCTGGAAAATTTTCTGTGTGCACTCGAGAAGGATGTGTATTCTGCTGCTTTTGGGTGGAGTGTTCTTTAGATGTCTGTTAGGTCCATTTGTTCTAATGTGTTGTTCAATGCCTCTGTCTCCTTACTTATTTTCTGTCTGGTTGATCTGTCCTTTTGAGTGAGTGGAGTGTTGATGTCTCCTAGAATGAATGCATTGCATTCTATTTCCCCTTTTAATTCTCATAATATTTGTTTCACATATGTAGGTACTCCTATGTCACGTGCATAGCTGTTTATCATGGTTTTATCCTCTTGTTGGATTAACTCCTTTATCATTATGCAGTGTCCATCTTTGTCTCTTGTGACTTTCTTTGTTTAAAAGTCTGTTTTGTCTGATGCAACTACTATAACACCTGCTTTTTTCTCCCTATTAGTTGCATGAAATATCTTTTTCCATCCCTTCACTTTAAGTCTGTAAATGCCTTTGGGTCTGAAGTGAGGCTCTTGTAGGCAGCATATAGTTGGGTCTTGTTTTTTTATCCATTCAGTGGCTCTGTGTCTTTTGATTGGTGCATTCAGACCATTTACATTTGGGGTGATTATTGATAGGTATGTACTTATTGCCACTGCAGGCTTTAGATTCGTGGTTACCAAAGGTTCAAGGGTAACTTCCTTACTATCTAAGAGTCTACCTTAACTCACTTAGTGTGCTATTACAAACACAATCTAAAGGTTTTTTTCTTTTATTCCCCTCCTTTTTCTTCCTCTTCCATTCTTTATATATTAGGTATCATATTCTGTACTCTTTGTCTATCCCTTTTTATTATGTCTGGTGACAGCTGTTTAACCTTAGGAATGCTTCCATCTATAGGAGTCCCTCTAAAATACACTGTAGAGATGGTTTGTGGGAGCTAAATTCTCTCAGCTTTTGCTGATCTGGAAATTGTTTAATCCCTCCTTCAAATTTAAATGATGATCTGGCCGATAAAGTATTCTTGGTTAGAGGCCCTTCTGCTTCATTGCGTTAAATATATCATGACACTCCCTTGTGGCCTGTAAGGTTTCTGCTGAAAGTCTGATGATAGCCTGATGGGTTTCCTTTGTATGTGATCTTATTTCTCTCTCTGTCTGCTTTTAATAGTCTGTCCTTATCTCGATCCTTGCCATTTTCATTATTATATGTGTTGGTGTCGTCCTCCTTGGGTCCCTTGTGTTGGGAGATCTGTGCACCTCCATGGCCTGATAGACTATCTCCTTCCCCAGATTGGGAAGTTCTCAGCAATTACCTCCTCAAAGACACTTTCTATCCCTTTTCTCTCTCTTCTTCTTCTGGTACCCATATTATTTGAATATTGTTGTTTGCATTGGCCACACAGTTCTCTCAATATTCTTTCATTCTTAGAGATCCTTTTTTCTCTCTGTGCCTCAGTTTCTTTGCATTCCTCTTCTTTAATTTTTATTTAATTTATCCTCTCCTCCACACTTTCTTTTGTGGTAAGCAAAGAGGAGCAGCATTAGAGGATGCTAGGCAGAAGGTATTTGAACCTGAACCTCCTATCAGGAGACTGAGAAAAAGCAGCATTTACTTGTATTAAGAGATTGTGCACCACACATTTACTTTTTAAATGTTTGTCTATACCTGGAATTAAGACATAATCCTATACATAATAAATATAAGTTAAAAATAGGTTCCCTTCTTCCTTTCCTTTTTTGAAGAGTCCCTCAAAAGAATAAATAAAACAGGTACCTAAAAGATCAATGATGCCTATTAAAATGTAACAGAATTGTACTGTGTTTGAATCCACTGTATTATACTCCAAATGTCTTCCATCTATTTGGAATATTTTTCTTATTTTGATAGTTGACACAACTAGAGAACAAGAATTTCCTTTCTGCCATTGGCTGGCAAGTTTCACAGGTAGAAAAGGAAAGGGTCAGATAATCTGCAGAAATCATCTTCACTGTCAGATACACTAGCAAGAAAACATAATTGCATTGAATGTGTTAAAGAGATGAAATCATTCAATGAATAGTTCTTAATAGAGGGAAAAAATATATGTCAGCTAAAATTGACATGAAAAACACAGGAAGAAGTTGAGGGGTTGGAGTGGGAGGAAAATTGAATATCTATTTGAGTGTGCACTTGCATTTCAGAAGTAATTAGTCACCTAATTATGTATCCAGATATAGTGATTGTTCTGTAGTTATGATTTATTTTAAGTCTTCTCTGTGTATAATTTTCAGTTGTGTATTTTTTTTCAAAATCAAATTTCAGAGGAATGTATTTGAAATTTCTTTAGTAATGTATTTATATCTAATTTTAGAAAACAGAATGTTTTCTCTTCTTCTAAATGGCTATGAAGGTGAATAACTTCTCTAACTTTTAAGATAAACACATTTTTATGTTAGGCGAATAGTAGGCAATTAGTCATAAACAGGAGACATTAAGGAAACAACACATTTAGTGCAAATGAATTCTCTTACCTGGCCACTTACTTGGGATTTTGCTTTTGATATACTTTTATTTTACTGGTAGGTGTTGTTGATTTGAAGAATGACAAAAAGGAATTGTCAAGCTATGATAAACCATGACCAAATTAAGAATTCATAGTTTTTATAGTAGAGAGATTATTTGGAATTCAGGTACAAAAAATAACTTGGTACTTTAGGAGCACATTATTTTAAATGTACATTTGAACCAGCTAAAAATGCTACTTTACAGTTGAATGCACTGGCAATTTGCTAATCATATCCATAAAAATGAGTCATTTACAATTAAATTGGGCTTCACACTTGGAACATCTTGAAGATATTTCTTCTTTGGATATGCCAAATTAAGCATGCATTGAAGCTATATTGTGTTAAATTTCTACAATGAAATCTTATTATTGGCATTTCCTGAACAAGAGGCTTGAAATAGAAGTTTTTTTGTATATAAAAATGCTTTGGATTCTTATATGAAAGTGATCCTACTGACTTGTGGTTATAGAATAATACCAGCATTTTATTATAAAGTGTGTTTTGGTAAGTTCAACCCTTTTTTTTTTTTGTGCCATTGGAATAGCCTCATGGAAAAAAATTTCTCCAAGGGATTAAATAGTTAAAAACATCATTTTGGTGGTGAAGTTGAGACAGTATCCACATTTAGGGCATATTTGGATTGTGTGATATACTTCTGGACATATCAACTTCCATCCAACTGCTTATTTTTGTTTCATAACATTTTAAGCTTCAAAATATTTTCCTCCCATCTATGTCCTACTTACAGTGAATCTTAGAAAACTTTCTAATAATTCCTATTTTCCCCTGTTTGTTGTTTTCATTGCTTTATATTTCTGCTTTTGCAAACCTAACACGAGATGATAGTAATTACCTTTAGTATCTATGAATTTGTGAGCAAAATTGCAATATTTCCAGAATCTCTTGCCTGCCCTTAGTGCATCTTCATATCAATAGATGTTTCCAAGGGGTGGAGCGAAGTAGCCATTTCCATATCAATTGGTAAGTACAGGGATGAGCAAGGGCTTATCTGGACAAGAGAGGTTGGGTGGAGCTCTCTTCTTCTGCAGCCAGGTCAAGAGAGATGTGGGTGACTGCTTTTAAGAAATAAATGTTTCTCCCACTTTATTTCTCCCTTTGATTAATTTTGGTTTCAAAGGTATTTTGCCTGGGATTTTCTTCCTGGAGTTACAGAACTATAAAAATACTTGATGAGAAAAAGTTGCTTTTAAATTTCTTTGCATTTTATTAGCATCAAGAATATGTGAAGAATGGAAATATGCATATTTTCCAATTTATAGAGTTCACTTAATATATAGAGTCTGCCCTCTTGCAATAGCATCTGTCAAAGAGATTTAGAAATATTGGCTCAAAAAGCAGTTCACATAGTAGGGTTGGGCCTCTTAAGATATGCTGAGTTTGTCAAAGTTGCCAACATTTGAAAAACACTTATGATACTGATGCTGGGGTTCTTGTTTGCGGAGTCAAAGAATGAATTTTGCAAACACCCAAGGTAGGAGAGCTAGGGAGAGGCTTTTATTGAGAGATACAGTGAGAGGACAGAGCTCCCGGCTCATGCCAGGAGAGGACAAGAGAGCCCGTAGTGGTGTGTTGTCTAGGGGTTTTATAGGTAGTTGAGGATTTTGGGGAACCAGATAAAGGCTTAGGAGTGTGCACTTGTTAAGTGGTCCCTGAATATTTAGAATTAGCTTAACACAAGCAACTTCTTGCTCTGATGATTTCTTCCTGAGAGACCAGTGTCTTGGTCTGGGAGCATATCAAACAAGGCCGCCTGCCCAGTCCCCAAGGTGGGCTGAGGTATTGTTTGTTAAAGAGTAAGTTAAGAATCTTACTTCTTAAACTTCCTGGGTATTAAAATGCAGTGTTATCTTTAAGGTGGATTCCTTCCTGCCTTTTACTATGTTGTTTACAGCTGGGTCTGAATGCTAAATTAGTTGCCTAGTTTGCAAATCACCTCACTGGATCTGAAGAAGGAAAGACAGCACATAGGCCTGGGCCTTTTAGCATGCTAAAGTGAATCTTACACACGATTACAAATGATTAGCATAATAAAAACATATGCTACTCTTCTTTATCTGGGGAATATTAACATCTCACTGAAGAATGACTCTAGAGCTTAATGTTTAACACAGAGTTTTGGTAGGGGGATTTCCTTGCATGTAGTTACATTGCTCTGACTGTAAATATCTTGCCTTGCTTTTTCCAGAGGCCCTCATCCTATTCTAAGCTCATGGTCCTATCTCAATAATGATTAGAAAGTGTGTGTGTGTGTAAAAGTATGGCTCTTTTATTTTTTATTTTTTAAAAGTTTAATGCTTTTTATTATTTATTTATTTATTTGTTTTGGTATCGTTAATGTACAATCACTTGAACAACATTATAGTTACTAGACCCCCTATTATCAAGTCCCCCCCAGATACCCCACTACAGTCACTGTCGATCAGCATAGTAAGATGCTATAGAATCATTACTTGTCTTCTCTATAAATACTGCCTTTCCTGTGTCCCCTGCCACTGCATTATGTGTGCTAATCATAATGCTCCCTTTCCCCCCTTATCCCCCCCTACCCACCCATCCTCCCCAGTCCTTTCTGTTTGGTAACTTTTAGTCCATTCTTGGTTTCTGTGAGTCTGCTGCTGTTTTGTTCCTTCATTTTTTCCTTTGTTCTTATACTCCAGAGATGAGTGAAATCATTTGATACTTGTGTTTCTCCGTCTGGCTTATTTCACTGAGCATAATACCCTCTAGCTCCATCCGTGTTGTTGCAAATGTCTGGATTTGTTTTCTTCTTTTGGCTGAATAATATTCCATTGTGCACATGTACCACTTCTTTATCCATTCATCTACTGATGGACACTTAGGTTGCTTCCATGTCTTGGCTATTGTAAATAGTGCTACGATAAACATAGGGTGCATATGTCTTTTTCAAACTGCGCTGCTGCATTCTTAGGCTAAATTCCTAGGAGTGGAATTCCTGGGTCAAATGGTATTTCTATTTTGAGTTTTTTGAGGAACCTCCATCCTGCTTTCAACAATGTTAGAACTACTTTATATTCCCACCAGCAGTGTAGGAGGGTTCCCCGTTCTCCATATCCTCGCCAACATTTGTTGTTTGTCTTTTGGATGGCGGCCATCCTAACTGGTGTGAGATGATATCTCATTATGGTTTTAGTTTGCATTTCTCTGATGATTAGCGATGTGGAGCATCTTTTCATGTGCCTGTTGGTCATCTGCATTTTTTCTTTGGAGAAGTGTCTGTCCAACTCCTCTGCCCATTTTTTAATTGGCTTAATTGCTTTTTGTTTGTTGAGGTGCGTGAGTTCTTTATGTATTTTAGATGTCAACCCCTTATTGGATATGTCATTTATGAATATATTCTCCCATACTGTAGGATGTCTTTTTGTTCTATTGGTGGTGTCCTTTGCTGTACAGAAGCTTTTTAGTTTGATATAATCCCACTTGTTCATTTTTGCTTTTGTTTCCCTTACCCAGGAAGATATATTCATGAAGAAGTTGCTCGTGTTTATGTCCAAGAGATTTTCTGCCTATATATATATTTTTTTGGGGGGGGTATCTTTAATCTACAATTACATGTGCAACATTATGGTTACTAAACTCCCCACTTCATCAAGTCCCCCCCCACATATCCCATTACAGTCACTGTCCATCAGCGTAGTGAGATGCTATAGAATCACTACCTGTCTTCTCTGAGTTGTACAGCCCTCGCTGTGTCCCCCCACTACATTATGTCTGCTAATCATAATGCCCCTTTTTTTCCCTTGTCCCTCTCTTCCCACCCATCCTCCCCAGTCCCTTTCCCTTTGGTAACTGTTAGTCCATTCTTGGGTTCTGTGAGTCTGCTGCTGTTCTGTTTCTTCATTTCTTTTTTTGTTCTTATACTCCACATATGAATGAAATCATTTGATACTTGTCTTTTTCTGCCTGGCTTATTTCACTGAGCATAATACCCTCTAGCTCCATCCATGTTGTTGCAAATGGTAGGATTTGTTTCCTTCTTATGGCTGAATAGTATTCCACTGTGTATATGTACCACCTCTTCTTTATCCATTCATCTACTGATGGACACTTAGGTTGCTTCCATGTCTTGGCTATTGTAAATAGTGTTGCAATAAACATAGGGGTGCATATGTCTTTTTCAAACTAGGCTGCTGCATTCTTAGGGTAAATTCCTAGGAGTGGAATTCCTGGGTAAAATGGTATTATTATTTTGAGTTTTTTGAGGAACCTCCATAGTGCTTTCCACAATGGTTGAACTAATTTGCATTCCCACCAGCAGTGTAGGAGGGTTCCCTTTTCTCCACATCCTCGCCAACATTTGTTGTTGTTTGTGTTTTGGATGTTGGCCATCCTCACTGGTGTGAGGTGATATCTCATTGTGGTTTTAATCTGCATTTCTCTGATGATTAGCGATGTGGAGCATCTTTTCATGTGCCTGTTGGCCATCTGAATTTCTTCTTTGGAGAAGTGTCTATTCATGTCCTCTGCCCATTTCTTAATTGGATTATTTGCTTTTTGTTTGTTAAGGTGCGTGAGTTCTTTATATATTTTGGATGTCAACCCTTTATCAGATACGTCACTTATGAATATATTCTCCCATACTGTAGGATGTCTTTTTGTTCTACTGATGGTGTCCTTTGCTGTACAGAAGCTTTTCAGCTTGATATAGTCCCACTTGTTCATTTTTGCTTTTGTTTCCCTTGCCTGGGGGGATATGTTCATGAAGAAGTCATTCATGTTTATGTCCACGGGATTTTTGCCTATGTTTTTTTCTAAGTTTCATGGTTTCATGACTTACATTCAGGTCTTTGATCCACCTTGAGTTTACCTTTTTTGTATGGGGCTAGACAGTAGTCCAGTTTCATTCTCTTACATGTAGCTGTCCAGTTTTTCCAGCACCACCTGCTGAAGAGGCCGTCATCTCCCCAATGTATGTCCAAGGCTCCTTTATCAAATATTAATTGACTGTATATGTTTGGGTTAATGTTTGGATTTTCTATTCTGTTCCACTGGTCTGTGGGTCTGTTTTTGTGCCAATACCAAATTGTCTTGATTACTGTGGCTTTGTAGTAGAGCTTGAAGTCAGGGAGCGTAATTCCCCTGTTTTATTCCTCCTTCTCAGGATTGCTTTGGCTATTCGGGGTCTTTTGTGGTTCCATATGAATTTTAGAATTATTTGTTCCAGTTCATTGAAGAAAGCTGTTGGTAGTTTGATAGGGATTGCATTGAATCTGCAGACTGCTTTAGGTGGTATAGCCATTTTGACAATATTTATTCTTCTAGCCAAGAGCATGGGATGCATTTCCATTTGTTAGTGTCCTCTTTAATTTCTCTTAGGAGTATCTTGTAGTTTTCAGAGTACAGGCCTTTCACTTCCTTCATTAGGTTTATTCCTAGGTATTTTATTCTTTTTGATGCAATTGTGAATGGAATTGTTTTTCTGATTTCTCTTTCTGTTAGTTCATCATTAGTGTATAGGAAAGCAACAGATTTCTGTGTGTTAAATTTGTATCCTGCAACTTTGCTGAATTCAGATATTAGTTCTAGTAGTTTTGGAGTGGAGTCTTTAAGGTTTTTTATGTACAGTATCATGTCATCTGCAAATAGTGACAATTTGACTTCTTGTTTACCAATCTGGATGCCTTGTATGTTTTTGTTTTGTCTGATTGCCGTGGCTAGGACCTCCAGTACTATGTTGAATAACAGTGGAGAGAGTGGGCATCCCTGTCTTGTTCCCGATCTTAGATGAAAAGCTTTCAGCTTCTCGCCATTACGTATGATGTTAGCTGTGGGTTTGTCATATATGGCCTTTATAATGTTGAGGTACTTGCCGTCTATACCCATGTTGTTGAGAGTTTTAATCATGAGTGAATGCTGAATTTTGTCAAATGCTTTTTCAGCATCTGTGGAGATGATCATGTGGTTTTTGTTCTTCTTTTTGTTGATGTAGTGGATGATGTTGATGGATTTTTGAATTTTGTACCATCCTTGCATCCCTGGGATGAATCCCACTTGATCGTGGTGTATGATCCTCTTGATGTATTTTTGAATTCGGTTTGCTAATATTTTCTTGAGTATTTTTGCATCTACGTTCATCAGGGATATTGGTGTGTAATTTTCTTTTTTGGTGAGGTCTTTGCCCGGTTTTGGTATTAGAGTGATGCTGGCTTTATAGAATGAGTTTGGAAGTATTCATTCCTCTTCTATTTTTTGGAAAACTTTAAGGAGAATGGGTGTTATTTCTTCTCTATATGTCTGGTAGAATTCAGAGGTGAATCCATCAGGTCCAGGGGTTCTGTTCTTGGGTAGTTTTTTGATTACCGATTCAATTTCGTTGTTGGTGATTGGTCTGTTTAGTTTTTCTGTTTCTTGCTTATTCAGTCTTGGAAGGTTGTATTTTAAGAAGTTTTCCATTTCTTCTAGGTTTTCCAGCTTGTTAGCATATAGATTCTCATAATATTCTCTTATAATTCTTTGTGTTTCTGTGGGGTCCGTCGTTATTTTTCCTTTCTCATTTCTGATTCTGTTTATTTGTGTAGATTCTCTTTTTCTCTTAATGAGTCTGGCTAGGGGTTTATCTATTTTGTATATTTTTTCAAAGTACCAGCTCTTGGTTTCATTGATTTTTTTTCTGTTCTTTTATTCTTCTCAATTTTATTTATTTCTTCTCTGATCTTTATTATGTCCCTCCTTCTGGTGAGTTTAGGACTCATTTGTTGTTCTTTTTCCAATTTCAGTAATTGTGTCTTTAGACTATTCATTTGGGAATGTTCTTCCTTCTTTAAATAGGCCTGGATTGCAATATACTTTCCTCTTAGAACTGCCTTTGCTGCATCCCACAGAAATTGTGGCTTTGTGTTGTTGTTGTCATTATTCTCCATATATTCTTTGATTTCTGTTTTGATTTGGTTGCTAACCCATTGATTAATTAGGAGAATGCTGTTAAGTCTCCATGTATTTGTGAGCCTTTTTGATTTCTTTCTAAAATTTATTTCTAGTTTTATACCATTGTGATCTGAGGGGTTGTTTGGTAGGATTTCAATATTTTTGAATTTACTGAGGTTCTTTTTGTGGCCTAGTATGTGGTCTATTCTGGAAAATGTTCTATGTGCACTTGAGAAGGGTGTGTATCCTGTTGCTTTTGGGTGCAGAGTTCTGTAGATGTGTGTTAGGTCCATCTGTTCTAGTGTGTTGTTCAGTGCCTCTGTGTCTTTACTTATTTTCTATCTGGTTTGATCTGTCCTTTGGAATGAGTGGTGTGTTGAAGTCTCCTAAAATGAATCCATTGCTTTCTATTTCCTCCTTTAATTCTGTTAGTATTTGTTTCACATATGGTGGCACTCCTGTGTTGGGTGCATATATATTTATAATGGTTATATCTTCTTGTTGGACTGCCCCCTTTATCATTATGTAATGTCTTTCTTTATCTCTTGCTACTTTCTTCATTTTGAAGTCTATTTTGTCTGATACAAGTACTGGAACACCTGCTTTTTTCTCCTTGTTATTTCCATGAAATATCTTTTTCCATCCCTTCACTTTTAGTCTGTGTATATCTTTGGGTTTCAGGTGATTCTCTTGTAGGCAGCATATAGATGTGTCTTGCTTTTTTATCCATTCTTTTATTCTGTGTCTTTTGATTGGTGCATTCAGCCATTTACATTTAGGGTGATTATCGATAGATATGTACTTATTGCCATTGCTGGCTTTAGATTGGTGGTTAGCAAAGGTTCAAGGTTTGCTTCTTTACCATCTAACAATCTAACTTAACTTTCTTGTTAAGTTATTGTAAACAGTGTCTGATGTTTCTTTATTTCTCTCCCTTCTTATTCTTCCTCCTCCATTCTCTATATACTAGGTGTTTTATTCTTGGCCTTTAGTTAGTATTTGGATGGTCTGCTTTCTTTGCTGTGATTTTATTTTCTCTGCTTACATATTTTTAGCCTTAGGGGTGCTTCCCTCTAGAGCAGTCTGTTTAAGATATCCTGTAGTGGTGGTTTATGAGAGGCAAACTCTCTCAACTTTCGTTTGTGTGGAAATTGTTTATCCCTCCATCATATTTAAATGATAATCGTGCTGAATACAATATTCTTGGTTCGAGGTCCTTCTGTTTCATAACGTTAAATATATCATGCCATTCTCTTCTGGCCTGTAAGGTTTCTGTTGGGAATTCTGGTGATAGTCTGATGGGTTTTCCTTTGTAGGTGATCTTTTTTCTCTCTCTAGCTGCCTTTAATACTCTGTCTTTATCTTTGATCTTTGCCATCTTAATTATTATGCGTCTTGGTGTTGTCTTCCTTGGGTCCCTTGTGTTGGGAGATCTGTGGGCTTCCGTGGACTGGGGGACTATTTCCTTCCCCCGCATGGGGAAGTTTTCAGCAATTATTTCTTCAAAGACACTTTCTATCCCTTTTTCTCTCTCTTCTTCCTCTGGTACTCCTATAATGCGAATATTGTTCCGTTTGGATTGGTCACACAGTTCTCTTAATATTCTTTCATTCCTAGAAATCCTTTTATCTCTCTCTGCCTCAGCTTCTCTGTATTCCTGTTCTCTGATTTCTATTCCATTAACAGTCTCTTGCATCTCATCCAGTCTGCTGTTAAGCCTGTCGATCACTTGTCTGATTTCTGCCTTGTCCTTCCTCACTTCCCTCACTTCCTCCCTCAGCTCTTGCACATTTCTCTGTAGGTCCATCAGCATGGTTATGACTTTTATTCTGAATTCTTTTTCAGGAAGACTGCATTTCCATCCCTTCAGGCTCCCTCTCTGGGGTTGTCTGGTTGATTTTAGTCTGGACCATTTTCCTCTGTCTTTTCATGGCTATAGAAGTGGTCACTGGTAGTTGCCACGTATGCCAGCTGGGCTCTTGAAGACTTTAGAAAGAGAAAAAAAAGAAAGAAAGAAAGAAAGAAAAAGAAAGAAAAGGAAAAACAAAAAAACAAAGCAAAACAACAACAGCAAAAACAAAGCCCACCGGGAGTAGATTCTGTGGGGATGCTGTAGGTGGCGCTGTTGCCCCACTATTCCGCAGCTGTGGCCGCGCCGCTCCGCAGGGCCCTTTATAGCTCTGGTCAGGGTGGGAACGAATGGGAGGCTGTTGATCTCAGTGAGAAATCTAAGTGCGGCCACACTTTCCCAGTCACCATCTAAGGGGTCCGAATCTCCTCAGGACTCCCAGCCTGCTGGGCTGAGTGTGCCGGGTTGATCCGGGTCCTCTGTTGGGCTCCTGTCTCTTTAAGACGGCTGAAGAAAACGCGCGCTTTTCTTTTCTTTTCTTTTTTCTTCCCGGGAGCCGGCTGCAAGCACCGTGGCACATTCCCCACTGAGATCCTGCACCTCTGTCTCTCCAATCTCCGCTGCACTGCGCTACGTGTGTCAGTGCTCCCCGCGCAGATCACCGGGGCTGGTTATTTCGCGGGGTGTACTTCCACTCCCTCCTTGCTCTGAATCCTCTCCTCCCGCCAGTACGCTGGGATGGATGAGTGCTCAGGTCCCGCCGGTTGTGGCTCCGTATCTTACCCGCCTCTTGTGGTGCCGAGTCATCTCGGGTGTAGCTGCGTGCTGTGTGCTTTCCTGTGTATTCTGGTCTCTCTTTTAGGAATAGTTGTATTTGCTGTATTTTCGTAGATAAATATAGTGTTGGGAGGAGATTTCTGCTGCCCTGCTCACAACGCCATCTTCCTGGAAGTCCCTCAAGTATGGCTCTTTTAAAGAGGGAGCTTATTGAGTCATTTAAAAAAGTAATAGCCTTCATTGGAAGTGAGAAAAACCTCAAGACCTTGACTTTGGTCAAGGGCAAACAAACAATGGATAAGGCTGCTGCCATTTTGTGCCATCTTTAAGGACATGGGAAGCCTGGAGGCCTGACAATACCTCCTCCCTAGGGGACTCTGCAATATGTTGTGGGGGGCCTGAGGCAGATTGTTCCAGTTCCATATAAGCACTATGAGAGTAATGGATCAGATTCTTCTAATTAAGGGGTGTAAATAAATAGTGGAATCAAGCAAGTCTGGATTCAGTTCAGACATAAAACGTCCTCACTCAGGGAGCTGCTTGTAGATCTCTCTGATTAAGTGAACTAGAGTATCTTGTGCTTGTGTCTCACCTACTGCCTCAGTTTAACTCAGTGGTTCTTAAATGGGGGAAGTTGACCACATGGGAAGAGTGCTACTGCCTTGTAGTTGGTAGAAGCCAGGGTTGCTCCTAAACATCCTACGATGCCCAGGACAACATATGCCCACCCTAACAAAGACTTACCTGTAAGAATATTTGATAAAAGCCATCTCAAAAAAAAAAAAAAAGAAAAAAATGCCCAACCCTATTGCTAGCATCATACTTAAAGTTTAAAGAGTGCTTTTCCCCTAAGATTAGGACAAGGTGGTAGTGCTTTTTGTCACACTTCTATTGAATATTTCACTTGAGATCCTAGCCAGTGCAATTCCACAAGAAAAAGAAAAAGCATAGTATGCTGATGTAGTGCTCTTTATTTATGGGTAACATGATCACATATGTAGGTAATCATAAGGAATAAGTTCAATAAAAGTAAATTTCACTAATGAAAAATATGAGCAAAGTCTCATTATCCAAGTCAGTACAAGTTCAATTATATTTATGAATACTTGCAACGAACAGTTGGAAGTGAAATTTTAAAATTCCATTACAGTAGTGTCAGAAAATATAAAATATTTATGAGATTTAATAAAATATGGGCAGAAACTCTACACAGAAAACTACAAAACTGTCCTGAGAGATATTAAAGAAGATTTAAACAAGTGGAGAGATATGCCATATTTGTACATTGGAAGATAGTAGGTTAAGATATAAGCTCTCCCTGAGTTAATATATAGATTCAAATTAAACTTAATCTTCATCTCAGAAGGCTTTTATGTCATAGGAATTGACAAGTTTATTCTAAAGTTTATTGAAAAAAGCAGAGAATCTAGAGTAGTCAGAATAACCTTGAAAATGAGCAGTTCTATTTGACTCTAGACTTCCTATAAATACATCATAATCTAGTTGGTGAAATTTTGGCATAAGTATAGACAAAGATAACAGAATAAAGTCCAGACACAGACACCTATTTATGCAGTAAGTTGATTTATTTTCAAGACACCAAAGCAATTAAATGGGGAAATGGAGAGTATTATTAACAAATAATACTGGAACAATTTGATAACTATATAGAAAAAAAATGAATCTCTGCTCCTGCTTCACACCATAAACAAAAATTAATTCACACTGGATTGTAGACCTAAAAGCAAAAGCTAAAACTCAAACACTACTAGAAGAAAGTATAGGATAATATTTTTCAAAGTGGTGGTTGTAATAGACATTAGTATCTAACCCCCAATGTAATAATATTAGGAGGGAGATGGGGTCTTTGGAAGTGATTAGGTCATGAGAGTGAAGCCCTCATGAATGGGATTAATGACTCTGTAAGGGGTTGAAAAGACCAGAATTCTCCCCTTCTGCCGTAAGAGGACATAGCTAAGAAATAGCTTCCTCAGAAACAGGAAGTAGATCCCTACCAGACAGTGAATCTTCTGGCACCTTGTTCTTGGACTTCCCAGCCTCCAGGTCTGTCAGAAATAAATTTCTGTTGCTTATAAGCCACCCAGTCTATATTTTGTTATAGCAACCTGAACTGACTAGGACAGTAGGAGGCCAATATTTCTTTGACAAGATGCAGAAAATAATGAGCATAAAAATTGATAAATTAGACTACTCATCAAAAGACATGATTAAATAAATGAGTAAGCAAGCCCGTAGCAAGATGAAATATTTGTAAAACATATTTGAGAAAGAACTTGAATCATCATCATATAAAGAATTTCTATGCTCAATAAGAAAAAGATTTTTAAAAACTTAATAAAAATGGGCAAAGTACTTCAATGAACACTTTACAAAGCTGTATGCATGGAATGGCCAGTGAACACAATACAGAGTACTCAGTACTTTTAGTCTTCAGGGAAATGCATGTATGAGCACAATGAGATACTACTATGTACCCACTAGAATGGCCAAAATTAAAAATACTGACAACACCAAATATCGGTGATGATTGGAGCCACTGAACTCTCATACATAGTTGATAAGAATATTAAATGTTGTAACCACTTTGGAATAAGGTTTTGCATTAGAAAAAAATTATCATCTATACTCTTACCCTTTGACCCAGCAATTCTACACTGTTTATTTACCCAGAAGAAATACAAGTTTATATAGACATAAAGATTTTCCAAATCTATAGCAGCATTATTCATAATAGCCCCAAACTGGAAGCAACTCACATATTTATAAATAGAATGAATAAAAAATTGCATTATTGTTTTACAATGGGATACTACTCAGCAATATAAATGAATGATCTAGGTATATATTCAACAACACGGGTGATTGTCCGAGATGTAATGCTGAGCAAATAACCAAAATAAAAAGAATACGTCTTGTATTATTCCATTTATAAAGTTCTAGAACAAACTAATGCAAGATTATATATATTTAAAAAAAAGAATGATTGCCTCTGTGAAGGAAGATTGACTAGGAAGAGACTTGATAAAACTTTCTAGGGAGATGGAAATGTTCTATATCATCATAAGGGGGTGGGTTATATAAGGTGTATCTGTATTTCAAAAATGTACTGTTAGGGTTTATGCATTTTTCCTTTATGTAAATTTACCTGAACCTTTAAAAATGTTGATAACAATAGCTTGCATGGGGTGGAAAAACTTCTCATTTTATAAAACCATATTCTTTGTTTCAAATTTTCCTTGTGAAAATATTTATGAGTGAACAAATTTTAGCTTTTGAGAATTTACCTTAACCTTTAAATAATGGTAGAAATGAGAAATGTTGTGACAGCATTTAAAAATTCTGATTTGCCTAAGAACCAAAAATTATATAATATTTTGACAGTTCAGTTCATATTTGTTATATGTCTATTATGTATAGATTGAGGGTTTTATTAAAATCAAATGGAGGCAGTCACTTGGCTCTGAGTTCACATTTCAAATGTTTAAAACAGGTTGTCTAGGGTGAATATAAAAATGAAAAAATACAGGTAGTCTCAAAGAGTGAAACTAGTAAATATGATGAACTAAAAATTTCCAGATTGTAATATTTAAAAACAACTAAAGTTTTTGGAAAATTATTTGAATGACCTTAAAAATTTGTCTTTATATCCGTTATCATAGTAGTACTCAGAGTTATGTTTTCAAAGTTAGAAATTGCCTTAGAAAGGAGGTAGGATCAGGTATTATTTAATTAAAGTCTTATTCTTTTATTTTAGTAAAATGTTGACATCATTCATTCTTTTCCTTGGAGAATTCTCTTGTTATCTTATATTTAGATTTGATTGTTATTGCCATTTACAAAGCATCATATAAGTATATTGTCATACAAGGATACAATAAAGATGAGTGCAGGAATTCTATTTGTTTAGTATTTCAAAAATTGATTTAAAGTGAACTGGTAGTCAATGTTCAGGAATCTTTTTAATCACTCTTTAACAGGACAGCTTAGGAAATAGTTAGTCAGTTTTCCTGATAAGAAAAATAAAGGAAGTTGAACACTTACAAATGAACATGACCAAGGAGAAAGATAAAAACTAGAGAAAAGATTCCCCACATCCTCCGGAAACTTTAGACTTCCTCCATATACATCATCAAACAAGGACCTATTAGGCCGTGTCCTAACAGGGAAGAGATGTTTCAGGATTATTCATAGGTTCCAATGACAATATGATTATGGAAACTAGTCATAGAATTAAGAGAAAGCCTTTCCACTTTTATTGTCATTGATAAATAATATCAATCAACTGATTGACACTGCAAGTCTTTACAGTACCTTTTGTTAAGGCTGGGTGATAGGCCAGGCTCATCTATGTAGATATACATTTACATTTTAGAAATAAAATATTTTGCATATACTTTTCTTTGTAATTATATCTACAAGCTAGAATTGGGAGAAAGAGCCCTTATAACCCTGGAGAGTGAAAGGTTTTGAACGTTTGACAGAACGAAGTTAAATTTTGAATAGAATTGGACTTCTTGTGCACCAAGTGTATCTCAGTCACAAGTGCTATTTGATATCCTGAAAATGTCTGACTTTCAACTTTGTTTAAATGACCTGTTTGAATGTGCTGAGGGTAGGCTTTACTTAACCATGCCTATTCCCTGTCTGGAGTCTCATAGTTTTCAGTTATTGCAAACCAAATTTATTAGGTCCAAAATGATATTTAGTTCTGGATGCACAGTATTATTGGAAAGTAGTGAAAACTTTATTCCTTTATTCATGTGTTTTTCTCTGTAAAAGGTCTGTATAGAGATAGTTATTTCAGCACGTAGTTTTCAATGTGCATGTGGGGGAGTGGAGATCCCCCTTCCACCTTAACAGCCAAAACATATTCACTTTAAACATCATTCCTAATGTAAAAATACTGAATCCTGCTTTTCTACCTAGCATTTTATTATGTTTACTAAAATTGTATAACTAAAAACTCTGTAAAATATATCTCTACAATATGAATATGTCATAATTTACTTAACCATTCTTGTTGGACATTGCCTGCATTATATACAGATTTTTTTAGGGAAAATCTGTGTACTTACATTTTTATCTGCATTTTGGATTATTTACTTAGATTGCCAGCTGTGAAACTGCCAGGTCAAAAGCTCTTCCCAAATTGCTTTCCAAAAAACAGTTTCACTGTAGTCTGTCAGCAGGGATATGAAAGTGTGCTTGTCTCATTGTCCATTTGCCAGGCTTACATATTATAATTTTATTTTTGCTATTTATGGATGGATGGAATACCATTGTTTTAGTTTGCATATCTTAGATAGCTAAAATATGAGGTTGAAATTTTAAAATCTGTTTTTCATGCCTTTGTCTTTTAGGGCTTTAGGATATTCTTTATGATTAACATTTTCTCTTCTCTAAGGATTTTATTTTTGTTCATCATATTGTAACATATTTTTTATATTAGGCATTTACCATTTAATTACATTTTTGATTTTTAATTCAGAGAAGTAACTTTTTTCATGCAGTACATGATATCCTTTGATACTGATTATTTTGCACAAAGAACTGTATGGGCAAATGGAATCTTATACTTAACATTACCTGGATAGTAGATATCATTAAAGTTTGATATTTAATCTGTGGCATATAGCTAGCTTTTATTCTTGGAATATCATTGCTTTAAAATTACTGCTAAAGAAAGGCAGATGGTTAACTTGTTTACCACCTCCCTGAAAATATCCAAGATTGGAACCAGTATTTTCAGTCTCTGATGGAGGTTGGCCATGTCAAGATGGTTTATGGCCACGTCAAGATGTCGAATCAGTGCCCAGGTCATTGCTCATTAGAGACGCAGCTCTTAGGACCGATGGGAGGCCCAGCAAGCAGATCCTAATAATTCCTGATCCTACCTCACATCCCTTCAAGACAGTGCAGAACATTTTGTTCCCTAGAAAATATTCAGGCCTTTTTCCTTCTGTTACTTACTACTTGTCTATTTTTATTATTTGTCCATGCTTTTTTTTCCCAGTAATAATGAACATATTGGAGTAAAGAACATTTTTTTTAATATGCCTTTGCTTTATCTGTGTCTACATACTTTCCCATTAGTTATTCTATATGTATTTTTTCATATGAATATATAACTTTTTCAGATATGGATGATTCTTCTTTGACAAGCCATTAATAATTCTCCACTGTTCCACAGTCATTTCTTACTGGGTATCTCATTTTTTAAGTTTCACCGTTAATTTTTTTGTTTTCTACCTCATGCTCTGAGATCTCTATTCCTTTATGACATATAATTGCCTGCTTCTCAACTGATTGCCTTTGGTGCGTGTGCCGTCTGTGATTCTCACTCTCATTGCTGTTCTTCTTCTATTGTTTTAATTTCACTCCCTCCCACCCCACCTCCACCATGGACCGTCTGAACTAGTAAGTTCTGTGTGTGTGTAACACATTTTGTTAAAGCAAGTAGTGGACATTGCTGCTACTCACACATATGAGATGGGCAAAGACAGATCTCTTTGTGACTCAGTAATCATCCCGAAACATATCTAAAGATGTATTTCTTCCTTAGGAAATTACTTTACCAAATAACCTTCATCTTTTCTGAGAGGACTGTAGAGTTGTGCTACATTAACCCACCCAATCTAAATGTGCCACATTTACACCCAATCAGGAAAAATCAATTTAGTGACATGAAGTTAAAAGAGGTACTGCCAAAATTGTACTGTCTCTAAAGTGACATTTTTTGGCCAGACTGGAAACCCTAATATGGCACTATTTTAGCTGGGATTTCCTGGCTCCTTTCCCGGCCATAAAAATTTCTGTAAAATGGAAATAACTACACATTTAATTACAGTTCCAAAAATTTGCATTCTTGGATGAGACTTTTTCTCTTGTCGCACTATAGCCATGATTACTATATTGTCTGCTGTTAATTTGCATTTTAATTGAGTTTTAAATGTTTAACCAGAGGATGGTCCAATAGGAGATTCTGCAACCATCTCAGGAATTGGTAGGCAAGAATTATTTTTACTGCTATTTGAGCAGTAGGGAAGTCTGCCCTGCACAGCTGAGGAAGAGCTGATAACCTTCAGCAGGCTCTTTACTTTGGGGCTGTGATGAGAAAAATGGGACAGAAGTTAGGAATGCGGAAATTAGAAGAGACAGATGGTGAGAGATTATAAGGATTTCTAGGACCACCCAAATTGTGCGAAATGCATGCCAGATTTTTTTTTTTTTTTTACCAGTTAGGGAAACACGTCCTGCTTATTTTGAGCTCCTATGGACACATTTACCGCTGTTATAACAGACCATACTTTCTGCTGTTTCTTTGGGTCTTCAAGGAGTGTTAGAAGCAGCCTACGCTGGGCTTTGTTAGTGTTTCCAGCAACTGACAAACTTCGACATTATAAACATTTTCAAAAACATTTTCTTTTAAACCACTCTGGGGAAAGACATTAAAGTAAAATGCCTGATTCTTAGATTATCTGCATTTAGAACAACCTTCTTTTAGTCATAAAATCATAATGGTAGTGTCTTCAATGTGAGACGGGAGATTTAGTGGTCATAGCAGCTGTTGAATCAAATATAATTATAAATGTTCCTCCTATGTTTTCTCTTAGGTGAATCAGCAGCTTTAGTTTATTATGAAAATTAAGAATCTGTAAGATGAGTCTGTAGAAGGAATCGTCAGAAATACAAGGTACACACATGACCCAATTTGGTGAATATGAAATGTTCCAGTGAAATACTTATCTGCCACTGTGGCCCTCACTGTTCCTGTAGCAATTATAATCATAGTGTCAATAATAAAACCAATTTGACATGTGATTGAAAGTAACAAAAATGCTTTATGTTCTCTGGAGAAAATTTGAATGATTCCTTGTAAATGAGAAACTTGAATATGGAAGCACATAAAATACCAGCTATAGACAGCGCAGTGTGACTCAGAGTTTTTAAAATAAACTTTTCTGAGTGTTGAGTTTTGAATTCTCTGACTACAGGAGGCTTGTCTGTGAAACAAAATACAGTTACATACAAGGTTCCTTATAGTTAGAACATGTCTTTTGCATATATTTTACCGATGAACTGTTTCAGCCCAGTCTTTCCTGTGTGCCCAGCAATGTGCTAAAAGCTGTGCATTTAGTACATTCTTCATTTTGTTTCTGTCTTACTTTGCAGTGTAGAGAGATATGTAGGACCCAGTAAAAAGATATGAGCCTTTTGGAAAGGGGGAAACATATTGACATTTTTAATCCAGGAACAACCCCATCCCCCATTAAGGGGTTGAAGAAACTCATAGATGTGTAGCAGGGTTTTGGAGGTCAAAGGTAGAAGCCACCCACCATTTTTTGGGTAAATGATCATTTAAACACTCCAATTATGTCATGTAAGACAAGACATAGATCAAGGGTCGTCCATATAAGTCATTTGTGATACTATCCAGGAGGAAGATGAATCAAAGGAAAACAGTGCTTGGAAATTTGGGGGGAAAAATACGTAGAACAGTTAGTGTCAGGATAGCCTGGGTATCAGAGGCCCCTGAGCACACACAGCAGTGTTAGAGCAAGCACAAGGTTGCAGAGGTTAAGAAGAGCCCTGTTCCATTGGAACCTGTCAGTCACGTCTAGAAATATCATTTCATTTAGTCAAACGTTTATTTGGCTGCAGGCACAGTCTTGATGCTAAATAAGTTCTTATGTCAGCAAACAAATGCTCCCTTTAGCTGCTGAAGGCATCACAGATGAGGTGTTAGGGTCAGAAACCCTTCTGGAGCTTGGACAGAAAAGCAAAGGCATACATATAGCAACGGGCACACAAAACATTGAAGGGGTACAGAGAGTAACAGTTTAAGAATTCAGACATTCAAAACAATTTTAGAAGTTTGAGGTAGAGTAATTATAGAAAAACCCAGGGAAAGGATACAAAGTTCTGCCTCGGGTGAGAAAATGAGACAAGACTAGATATCGCTGTAAGGAAAAAGTGGCATTTGAGCCGGATAGGATTTTTATATTCAGAGAGGTGAATGTGTGTGTAGGGAAAAGGAAGGAGAGGAATAGTGACCCATTTCAGATTGGGGGAATTCATTAATTTTTCTGCTCTCCATTTATCGGTTGCCTCTTGTGTACTAGCCACTGAATTAAGCGCAGGGAGCCCAGGATAAATCAGTTAGTTCTTGTCCTTGGAGAGCGCCCCACAGTGGGGGTAGCGTGTTTAAGAGCATCGTGCTGGTTACAGACTGGCCGTGGTGCTCCAAGGCCTGAAGGGGGCGCTTCTCCCCAGCAGCACCGGGAAGACCAGTTCTTTCTCCAGGCCCCTCAGGCCAATGAACAGCTGGGTGAGAAGCATAACCCAGCAGACAATGCATCTTGTTCGTTTGCAGCCCTTTTTATACTCTGTACTAAAGTCACTCATGTATTTGTCTTCCCTCTAGACCTTTAAATTCATGGAGGTCCATGAAGTATATGAATAAAAATGAGGGCAAACATTTCATGCTTAAATAGCTATAATGGTAGACAGCGTAATGGACAGGAGTTTCAAACATAACCGGTGACGAATCATTTAGTGGCTGCATGATATTATGCTATGGTTTCTACAAAGATATCATTTGCAGGTGTTTCGACACACATATTACACTAATTGGTAATTTGCAATGTTTTGTTTTATGTAAACAAGTATCTGTATATCTTTGGCATATGAATGTCTATGGAGATCAAATATAAGAAAAAAGAGCTCTGACTTGGTTTAATTGTTATCATAACTGGTCTTTGAGAATATTGTTATTTCCTTGGAAAGTATAACTTAAAGTACATTGGCTCGTCCCATTTCATGGAAATGGTATAACCGTATAGCTTCTTCTAGGGTGTATATAAATCTCTGTCGCTATGAAAACAGACTCTGTGTTTGGTCAGAGACACTGAAGTCACTCTGTCCCTTTTAAATGTGTACTACGAGACATTTCAAAATGCTTTCAAATCTTGGAATCCTGTGATTGTAATTAAACAGTTTTATAAACACGCAAAACCAGTCACGTGGTCTGCCGGCCCTTATTTGTAAGTGCCACTTACTTGTCAAAATGTGTTCAAATAGACCTGAAAAGAACTGTGAACGTCACTTTTATTGCAGACCATGCTGATGGCATTAAGAAACGGTGGGTACTACGTCACTCTGAGCTTGTGTGGAAGTGAGCTGGGCTGTCAGGTAATTTTCACTTTACTGTTGTATTCACACAAACTTTTTCTTCAAGAAAGCAGTGGGATAGAAGACTTTCTCAGCTACTCTTTTGCTGTCTTGATTTTTCTGAAACTTAAGTTTCTTTTTCTTAAACTCTGGGCAGAATTTATTGTTTCCTTTTCTGTAGCTTTTGTTTATATCTGTGTATTTGAGTGATTTTCTAGTTTTAGAGGGGAATTTTAGGTTGTTCCAAAGAATTTTTTTTCTAAATAAGTAGACCTTTATAGACAGTCAAAAGTTTAAGAAGTAAAAGCATAATTCCTCTAAACCCATTTCTCTTTAATCAGCTAAGTGGGTTAACTGATGTTATTTCCTCCATAAAGTCTACAGGCTGTTTTGCCTATGACATTTGAGAAGGCTGGGCTTTTTGTACACCTATGTACTTCAGTTCCCCTTCTGGTTGTGTATGTTTACCAAGAGTCCCAAATCTGCTGATGGCACTTGTTATTTTATTATCTAATTAATTATTATGTAAACTAATGTATCATATGCAAGTAAAGAGAAATGTTTATATGAAAACGAAAATAGAATGCTAGTCAATTTGCTAAAGAAAAATTGTTGAATTAGGTGTGGCTGAGGCAATCAGAAAAGACTGGGAAAAATGTGAATAACTAAGGATCATAAATGATTCTTAACTCAGCCAGCTTCTCACTGTCTTTCATTTTTTCATTTTATTACAAAAAAACAAAACTGGAAATCATAGATGATGCCTAATGGCTATGTTTTATATATAAGATGTAGAAACCTAATTATCAGATCCGCACATAAAGCAAAGTAGCCGTACAAAATAGTAACAAAGAGTAGCAAAGCATGTCCATTTAAATGTTTTTGTAAAGAATGTTTAAGGTTTATTAATTTATTTATTTATTGCCAGGCATCAGTATTTTTATTTCTTTTTTTTAAAAGTAATTTTGGCATCATTAGTCTACAATTACATGTGCACAATATTATGGTTATTAAACTACTCCCTTCATCAGCTCCCCCCCACCAACCCCATTACACTCACTGTCCATCAGCGTAGTGAGATGCTATAGAATCACTATTTGTCTTCTCTGAGTTGTACAGCCCTCCCCGTGCCCCCACAACATTACATCTGCTAATTGTACTGCCCCCTTTTCCCTCTTATCCCTCCCTTCCCACCCATTTTCCCCAGTCCCTTTCCCTTGGATTCTGTGAGTCTGCTGCTGTTTTGTTCCTTCAGTTTTTTTCTTTGTTCTTATGCTCCACATATGAGTGAAATCATATGATACTTGTCTTTTTCTGCCTGGCTTATTTCACTGAGCATAATACCCTCTAGCTCCATCCATGTTGTTGCAAATGGTAGGATTTGTTTTCTTCTTATGGCTGAATAATATTCCATTGTGTATATGTACCACTTCTTCTTTATCCATTCATCTACTGATGGACACTTAGGTTGCTTCCATTTCTTGGCTATTGTAATAGTGCTGCAATAAACATAGGGGTGCATATGTCTTTTTGAAACTGGACTGCTGCATTCTTAGGGTAAATTCCTAGGAGTGGAATTCCTGGGTCAAATGGTATTTCTATTTTGAGTTTTTTGAGGAACCTCCATACTGCTTTCCACAATGGTTGAACTAATTTGCAGTCCCACCAGCCGTGTAGGAGGGTTCCCTTTTCTCCACATCCTCGCCAACATTTGTTGTTGTTTGTGTTTTGGATGTTAGCCATCCTCACTGGTGTGAGGTGCTATCTCATTGTGGTTTTAATCTGCATTTCTCTGATGATTAGTGATGTGAAGCATCTTTTCATGTGCCTGTTGGCCATCTGAATTTCTTCTTTAGAGAAGTGTCTATTCGTGTCCTCTGCCCATTTCTTAATTGGATTATTTGCTTTTTGTTTGTTAAGGTGCATGAGTTCTATATTTTGGGTGTCAACCACTTATCAGATACATCATTTATGAATATATTCTCCCATACTGTAGGATCTCTTTTTGTTTTACTGATGGTGTCCTTTGCTGTACAGAAGCTTTTCAGCTTGATATAGTCCCACTTGTTCATTTTTGCTTTTGTTTCCCTTGCCCGGGGAGATATGTTCATGAAGAAGTTGCTCATGTTTATGTCCAAGAGATTTTTGCCTATGTTTTTTTCTAAGAGTTTTATGGTTTCATGACTTACATTCAGGTCTTTGATCCACCTTGAGTTTACCTTTGTGTATGGGGCTAGACAGTAGTCCAGTTTCATTCTCTTACATGTAGCTGTCCAGTTTTTCCAACACCAGCTGCTGAAGAGGCTGTCATCTCCCCATTGTATATCCAAGGCTCCTTTATCAAATATTAATTGACTGTATATGTTTGGGTTAATGTTTGGATTTTCTATTCTGTTCCACTGGTCTGTGGGTCTGTTTTTGTGCCAATACCAAATTGTCTTGATTACTGTGGCTTTGTAGTAGAGCTTGAAGTCAGGGAGCATAATTCCCCCTGTTTTATTCCTCCTTCTCAGGATTGCTTTGGCTATTCGGGGTCTTTTGTGGTTCCATATGAATTTTAGAATTATTTGTTCCAGTTCATTGAAGAAAGCTGTTGGTAGTTTGATAGGGTTTGCATTGAATCTGCAGATTGCTTTAAGTAGTATAGCCATTTTGACAATATTTATTCTTCCTAGCCAAGAGCATGGGATGCATTTCCATTTGTTAGTGTCCTCTTTAATTTCTCTTAGGAGTGTCTTGTAGTTTTCAGAGTACAGGCCTTTCACTTCCTTCTTTAAGTTTATTCCTAGGTATTTTATTCTTTTTGATGCAATTGTGAATGGAATTGTTTTTCTGATTTCTCTTTCTGTTAGTTCATCGTTAGTGTATAGGAAAGCAACAGATTTCTGCGTGTTAATTTTGCATCCTGCAACTTTGCTGAATTCAGATATTAGTTCTAGTAGTTTTGGAGTGGAGTCTTTAGGGTTTTTTATGTACACTATCATGTCATCTGCAAATAGTGACAATTTGACTTCTTCTTTACCAATCTGGGTGCCTTGTATGTCTTTGTTAGGTCTGATTGCCGTGGCTAGGACGTCCAGTACTATGTTGAATAACAGTGGGGAGAGTGGGCGTCCCTGTCTTGTTCCCGATCTTAGATGAAAAGCTTTCAGCTTCTCGCTGTTAAGTATGATGTTAGCTGTGGGTTTGTCATATATGGCATTTATGATGTTGAGGTACTTGCGCTCTATACCCATTTTGTTGAGAGTTTTAATCATGAATGTTGGACGCTGGATTTTGTCAAATGCTTTTTCAGCATCTATGGAGATGATCATGTGGTTTTTGTTCTTTTTGTTGATGTGGTGCATGACGCTGATGGATTTTCGAATGTTGTACCATCCTTGCATCCCTGGGATGAATCCCACTTGATCGTGGTGTATGATCCTCTTGATGTATTTTTGAATTTTGTTTGCTAATATTTTGTTGAGTATCTTTGCATCTACGTTCATCAGGGATATTGGTCTGTAATTTTATTTTTTGGTGAGGTCTTTGCCCAGTTTTGATATTAGAGTGATGCTGGCTTCATAGAATGAGTTTGGAAGTATTCCCTCCTCTTCTACTTTTTGAAAAACTTTAAGGAGAATGGGTGTTATTTCTTCTCTATATGTCTGGTAGAATTCAGAGGTGAATCCATCAGGTCCAGGGGTTCTGTTCTTGGGTAGTTTTTTGATTACCAATTCAATTTCGTTCTTGGTGATTGGTCTGTTTAGTTTTTCTGTTTCTTGCTTGGTCAGTCTTGGAAGGTTGTATTTTTCTAAGAAGTTGTCAGTTTCTTCTAGGTTTTCCAGCTTGTTAGCATATAGATTCTCATAATATTCTCTTATAATTCTTTGTATTTCTGTGGGGTACATCGTTATTTTTCCTTTCTCATTTCTGATTCTGTTTATTTGTATAGATTCTCTTTTTCTCTTAATGAGTCTGGCTAGGGGTTTATCTATTTTGTTTATTTTTTCAATGAACCAGCTCTTGGTTTCATTGATTTTTTCTATTGTTTTATTCCTCTCAATTTTATTTATTTCTTCTCTGATCTTTATTATGTCCCTCCTTCTGGTGACTTTGGGACTCATTTGTTCTTCTTTTTCCAATTTCAGTAATTGTGTCTTTAGACTATTCATTTGGGAATGTTCTTCCTTCTTTAAATAGGCCTGGATTGCAATATATTTTCCTCTCAGAACTGCCTTTGCTGCGTCCCACAGAAGTTGTGGCTTTGTGTTGTTGTTGTCATTAGTCTCCATATATTCTTTGATTTCTGTTTTGATTTGGTCATTTACCCATTGATTAATTAGGAGAATGCTGTTAAGTCTCCATGTATTTGTGAGCCTTTTTGATTTCTTTCTAAAATTTATTTCTAGTTTTATACCTTTGTGATCTGAGAAGTTGGTTGGTAGAATTTCAATATTTTTGAATTTACTGAGGTTCTTTTTGTGGCCTAGTATGTGGTCTATTTTGGAAAATGTTCCATGTGCACTTGAGAAGAATGTGTATCCTGTTGCTTTTGGGTGTAGAGTTCTGTAGATGTCTGTTAGGTCCATGTGTTCTAGTGTGTTGTTCAGTGCCTCTGTGTCTTTACTTATTTTCTGTCTGGTTGATCTGTCCTTTGGAGTGAGTGGTGTGTTGAAGTCACCTAAAATGAATGCATTGCTTTCTATTTCCTCCTTTAATTCTGTTAATATTTGTTTCACATATGCTGGCGCTCCTGTGTTGGGTGCATATATATTTAAAATGGTTATATCCTCTTGTTGGACTGACCCCTTTATCATTATGTAATGTCCTTCTTTATCTCTTGCTACTTTCTTCATTTTGAAATCTATTTTGTCTGATACAAGAACTGTAACACCTGCTTTTTTTCTCCTTGTTATTTCCATGAAATATCTTTTTCCATCCCTTCACTTTTAGTCTGTGTATATCTTTGGATTTGAGGTGAGTCTCTTGTAAGCAGCATATAGATGGTTCTTGCTTTTTTATCTACTCTGTTACTCTGTGTCTTTTGATTGGTGCATTCAGTCCATTTACATTTAGGGTGATTATCGATAGATATGTAGTTATTGCCATTGCTGGCTTTAGATTCGTGGTTACCAAAGGTTCAAGGGTTGTTTCTTTACTATCTAACAAACTAACTTAACTTTCTTGTTAAGTTACTGTAAACACCGTCTGATGTTTCTTTATTTCTCTCCCTTCTTATTCTTCCTCCTCCATTCTTTATATGCTACGTGTTTTTTTCTTTGCCTTTTGTTAGTATTTGGATGGTCTGCTTTCTTTGCTATGATTTTATTTTCTCTGGTGTCATCTTTTTAGCCTTAGGGGTGCTTCCCTCTAAAACAGTCCATTTAAGATAGCCTGTAGTGGTGGTTTATGAGAGGCAAACTCTCTCAACTTTTGCTTTTCTGGAAATTTTTTAATCCCTCCGTCATATTTAAATGATACTTGTGGTGGATACAATATTCTTGGTTCGAGGCCCTTGTGTTTCGTTACGTTAAATATATCATGCCATTCTCTTCTGGCCTGTAAGGTTTCTGTTGAGACGTCTGATGGGTTTTCCTTTGTAGGTGATCTTTTTTCTCTCTCTAGCTGCCTTTAATACTCTGTCTTTATCTCTGATTTTGCCATTTTAATTATTATGTGTCTTGGTATTGTCTTCCTTGGGTCTCTCTTGTTGGGAGATCTATGGGCTTCTGTGGACTGGGGGACTATTTCCTTCCCCAGCATGGGGAAGTTTTCAGCAATTATTTCTTCAAAGACACTTTCTATCCCTTTTTCTCTCTCTTCTTCCTCTGGCACTCCTATAATGCGAATATTGTTCCATTGGGATTGGTCGCAAAGTTCTCTTAATATTCTTTCATTCCTAGAGATCCTTTTATCTCTCTCTGCCTCAGCTTCTCTGTATTCCTGTTCTCTGATTTCTGTTCCAATAACAGCCTCTTGCATATCGTCCAGTCTGCTGCTAAGCCTATCTATGGCTTGTCTCATATCTCCATTGTCTTTCCTGACTTCTCTCACTTCCTCCTTGAGCTCTTGCATATTTCTCTATAGATCTATCAGTATGGTTATGACTTTTGTTCTGAATTCTTTTTCAGGAAGGTTGTGCATTTCCATCCCTTCAGGTTCCCTCTCTGGTGTTGTCTGGGTCTGTGTGAGTTTTGTTTGTACCATATTCCTCTGTCTTTTCATGGCGATATAAGTGGTCGCTGGTAGGTGCCACGTATGTCAGCTGGGCTCTTTAAGAGTTTTAAAAAGAAAAAGAAAAGAGAAAAAAGAAAGAAAGAAAGAAAGAAAAAACGCCCACCAGGAGTAGATTCTGTGGGGATGCTGTAGGTGGCGCTGTTGCTCCACTATTCCACAGCCGCTGCTGTGCCGCACCACAGGGCCCTTTGTTGCTCTGGCCAGGGTGGGAACGAATGGGAGGCTGTTGATCTCTGTGGGAAGTCTGAGGGTGGCTACTCTTTCCCAGTCACCAGCCAAGGGGTCCAAAATTCCCCAGGACTCCCAGCCTGCAGGGCTGAGTGTGCTGGGATGATCCTGGGTCCTTGTCTCTTTAAGACCGCTAAAAGAAAAGCACGCGCTTTTCTTTTGTCCCGGGAGCCGGCTGCAAGGACCCATGTGCATTCCGGCTCAGATCCTGCACCCTCTGTCTCTCCAATCTCTGCTACACCGCATGATGTGTGTCAGTGGTCCCGGCGCAGATCACCAGGGCTGGTTATTTCACGAGCCTGTACTTCCACTCCCTCCCGGCTCTTAATCCTCTCCTCCTGCTGGTGTGCTGGGGTGAGTGAGTGCTCGGGTGCCGCTGGGTGGCGGCTCCGTATCTTACCCGCCTTGCAGGGTGCCGAGTCCTCTCAGGTGTAGATGCAGGCTGTGTGCTGTCCTGTATCTTCTGGTCTCTTTTTAAGGAATTGTTGTATTTTCATAAATACATATGGTTTTAGGAGGAGATTTCCGCCGCCCTGCTCACACCGCCATCTTCCCGGAAGTCCGAAGGTTTTGTTTTTAATAATAATTTTAAAAATATTTAATGATAATTAGAAAATAACATTTAGACTAATATGTTTATTTGATGAACTGGCCAACTACCTATTCTGAATATGTCAGGTAAAAAGGGTTCTAAGAAGAGGGTAAATGGAAAGCCCCCAGTGGCTCTCCCCTTCACATGCAGGAAAGAACCGTGAGTGAGCTGTTAACAGATTCTCATGACTCTGGGTATCCTGTTGGTGGAGAAGCACCTACAGGCAAACCTGTCACGTCTGGACGCAGAAGAAACCTTTTCTATCAGCTGGTCTCTGCAAATGCAAGAGCAATGGCACAGGTGGGGAGGGAACTTTGTTGCTTTAGGTTGTCTTGAAGAAATGCCACCGAGGCCTCCTTTTTATAACAGCCTGTGCCAACTAGACCACCAGTAATTCTAAACCCTCAGCTAAAATCAAATCACACACTTATTTCTCATATGCTGCATTTGTCTGTTAATTCAGAGTTTAGTATTGTAGTTAAGGTCTACATGCATCAACTACTTTAAGGAACGGTCTAGTGACTAAAGAAAGTGTCCCTAAAAAGTTCTCACCTCTAGGTAGGAGATTTTCTCAAGGCCCCCTTGCCTAGATGAGAACACTATCATTGAGTGACTTTATAATAGCATAAGAACAGGCTACCTTGTCTTTCAGTATTATGCATTTTTATCATCAACTAATTCTTAATTTCCTTGAGATCAGATGATAGTTATATTAATAGCTCCCTGTACTGCCTAGCTTAGCACCTGAACCAGAGTAGGTGCTGAATAGATGTAGAAATAATTATCAAGTTCCCAAACTGGGATATTCTGTACTTTTGTGTGACAGTTTAACAGAGATTTATCTCCTTTGACAAACTGTAGTTTTATTGTATCAATTTGTTGGCTCCTGTCTCATCTTTCCATTCATTGTGTTAGTGGTTATAGATGATACTGTGTATTTTAGTGTTGACATGTGACTACCTGTATTCATTCAACTGGTTTCTTAGAAATGGCTGAATATGAAAAAGATTTTTTTTTCTAGTAGTGAGTTTGACAGTGCATGTGAAATTCATGTAGCCTTGGCATGCCTTTTCCTTTTCTGAAGATGGTCACTCATGGACCTTCATTTGCCTCCCTCAAATATAATAACAGCCCAGAGGTGAATTATGCAGACAGTGTGGCCACCATGGGAGACCTGGCATATTGTTTTGCAGGCCCTGCTGTGATGCAAACCAATCAACCCAAGTCTTTTATGTCTTCTTTCCATATTGTAACTCCCATGAGGTAAAGCGTTAAGCTACATTAAACCTCATAAAGAGAAATTTGAGTTCATGATGTGTAACTTCTCAGTAATGGTAATTAGTATAATCTTCTTCTGGAATTTGCTAACTGGTATTTGAAAAAATTGTATTACCAGTTTTCTTGTTTCTTTTTAAGTACTTAAAACTGAAAAATTTTTGGTAGAACACTTAGTGCCTCTCACAAAACTTTGTAAATGGCTTTGATTCTATGCAGAATTATATCAAATGATCAGGAGCAGACAGCTTATGAAACCAAGAACATAAACATAATTTACCACACTTAAAATTAAAAAATATATATTTTGAATTTCAAAGTGTGAGTAAAAACTGAAGTTGAAGGTTTTGCAGTCTCCTGATAAATATCTCCTATTTATCAACCAAAATCTGTGGAAAATATAACTAAAATAGGACAAAAGATGGGCAGGACTCCTAATAGAAGAAAGGGAGAATATATCAGGAAGTGCTAACTGTGTAGATATCTATGGGCACAAGATATAGATGATATTAGAAGTCATAAAATATAGTACATACTACTCAATTAAGTCATAAATGTTACTACCCCTTTCTCATTAATTGACAGAACAAGCTAACAGAGAATCAGTAAGGATATAGAAGACTTGAAAAACACAATCATCTTGGCCTATTGACATTTTTAGATCACTCCATCCAACAAGCAGAATGTAATTCTTCTTAAGTGCACATGGAACATTTACCAAGATAAATTATATTTTGGCCCATAAAAATAAATCTTAATGCATTAAAGTATTGCAGAGTATGCTCTCTAACTACAATGGAATTAACAGGAAAAATAAACAACAGAAAGATGTCTGGAAAGATCCCAAATATCTGGACACTAAATAGCATACTTCTGAATAACCAATGTGTAGTGGTTGATCTTTGGCTCAATGATATGTCCATGTGTTAACCCCTGGAACCTGTCAATGGGACCTTATTTGGGAGAAGCATCTTTGCAGGTGTAATTAAGTTAAGGGTCTCAAGATGAGATCACCTTGGATTATCCTTGTGGGCCCCAAACCCAGTGAAATGTGTTCTTAGAAAGAAGAGAATACACAGACACGGAGAAGGCATATGTAACATGAATTACCTAGTCAGAATCCAGATAACACACAGAGCCAGCAAAAGGTGGAAGTCTCCTCTAGGGCCTTCAGAGGAAATGTTCCCCTGCCAACACCTTAATTTTGGACTCCTGGCCTCCAGAACTGTGAAAAAAAAATTTTTTTGCTGTTGTTTAAAGCCACCCCATGGCAATTTGTTGAGGTGACCATAGGAAATGAATATACCATGGATCAAAGAATAAATGTAAAGGGAAAGTGGAAAGTGTTTTTGAATAAATGTGTATATACAACATATCAAATTTTTTGGGTGTTCATGAAGCAGTACTTAAGGAAAAATTTATGGCACTAGAAGACTGTATTAGAAAAGAACAAAGATCTCAAATCAATGACCCCCGACTTCTTCCTTGAGAAACTAGACAAGAGCAAATGAAACCCAAAATAAGAAGAAAGGAAATAATAAAGATCAATGCAGAAATCAATAGCATAGAAAACAGAAAAACTATGGGGAAATCAGTAAAAACAAAAATTAGTTATTTAAGATCAATAGTATTGGTAAACTTCTAGCCAGGGTGGATCAGGAACAACAGCAGGATGGACCCAGGGTGGATCAGAAAAGATATAAATTACCAGTATCAAGAATGAGGGGGGGGCTTGAGATACAACAGTTATTAAAAGGACACTAAAAGAGAACTGCCTTTCTCTCTGAGGACACCTATGTGCCTCTGGGTCAATGCTTCAGTTGCCCTCTGTGAATGAGGTCTTGTAGGTTTCGATCATCCATCATATCAGCCCACATGTAGTATTTAACATTTGTACAAGTTTAGCTGCTTTCTTCTTACCCCTTGTCAATAGCGGATTTATTCTTCCCATTAAATGGGATGAAAACAGCTGTGGGTCTTTTGCGGGAAGGATTCCTTCCTTTCTGGAATTTAGTTCATTTAACTTTCTTTATATCCTCAGTTCTCTGGGGATTAAAATCAACGAGCAAACATGGTTTTGGAACTTACTTGGCGTGTTCTTGTGAAATTAGGAGGGATGCCAGACTGTGTGGCTTACACTCAGAAATTCTAGAGGCTCAAAATCCAAGATCAAGGTGTTGGCAGGTTTGGTTCTTCTCTCCCTGGCTTACAGATGCCACCTTCTCAAAATGTCCTTGCATGGTTGTTGCTCTGTCTCTGTATCCTAACCTCTTACAAGAACACCAGTCATATTGGATTAGGGCCCTGTGGGGTAAATTGCAGATTCCAGAATCTCTTGCCTAGCCGTAGTTCATTTACATATCAATAGGTGTTTACCACTGCAGCCTCCAGGGCAAGGGGTGGAGAGATAACAGGCATTATCTCGGTCCATGTACAGAATTGTTCTGGCATCTGCCAATCACCAAGGACTCACCAATGGAGTTCCTCTCTGAATGGACAGGCGGGAAGTAGGGAGCATCAAGGGGGCAGAGCTGAGTGGCTGCCAGAGGAGACAGACCGGGTGGGCCTAGCTAGCAAATTTGAGCAAGCTATTAGCAATAAAAATGGTTTCTCCCAATCTACCCTTTCCTTTGACTTATTTTGGTTTTACCAGGGGATTCATCCCGGGCCACAAATACCCTTCCCCACTGAGCTACAGGCCCACACTAAGGACCCATTTTAATTACTCTTCAAAGGCCCTATTTCCAAGTATGGTCATATTCCAAGTTACTGGAATTTAAGGAGGACTTCAACATATGAATTGGGGAGGGACACGATTTGGTACATGATCTGTCCCTCTGTTATTACTCTAGCTCCTCCATCTATCTAGGCACATCAGTCTCACTGCTGATCTTGGGTTATGCCAGCCATGTTTCCACTCAAGGGCATTTTTATTAGCTGTTAGTCTGCCTAGGGTAGTTTTCCCCTCAAGATATCTATTTAGTTCATTCTGCCATCTCCTTCAAGTCTGTACACAAATGATACCCTCTCTTTGAGGCCTGCTTTAACTCTCTTATTTAAAATGGCAATTCTGATCTTATTATTTATTCTTCACAGTACTTGCCACCTTCTAACCTATGTTTAGTTATTTATTAGGGGTGCTGTCTTTACCTAGCCCACTAGCATATGAGCTCCATGAGGGCAAGGATTTTAGTTTGTTTTAATCATTGATGTCACAACATCCAGGTACCTGGCATATATTGGGCATTCTATAATGATCAACAAGGAATGAATCAAAAGGATACCTTTTTGGGAGATGATTGGCTCCATGTGGTTTCTAAACCAGAGTTTCTCATTATTCCTATGGGATACTACTTTAAAGAAAAAGAATGGTTCCACCATTGAAGCCTTGCAAGCTCCATATTAGACCAACTTAAATAACCTAGGACCTACAACCTGTTATATGCTAATGTAGTCTTCAGTCTCCATTGGTGAAGCACACGTCCAAGGCAGCATATACCAATGTTTTCCACCATGCATGTCTTTTTTTCCTGATTCATGTTGTGTGACTACTATTTCCTAGGACTCATTTTGGAAAATGTATATACATTTTAGGTCTGTCTCTCTCCTGTTCTTTTAGGAGAATCATTGAATTTCAAATAATTTAGATTCTTCACTCCAAGAATGATAATGACTTCTTTGTTTCACATGTCGAGGAATACTTTTTGAAACAATGTTATTTCTATTGTTATAGAATCTCTTGTTCTTCCTTTTTCTCTTATTTCCCCCTTTAAAAATAAAAAGCAGAGAAATAGAACTAACATTTGTTGAGTGCCAACCATGTCCCAGCCTTTGTGTTATTTGGGCCCTCTAACATATACAAATTCTTCTAATATTCCTCTAAATTAAGCATTTTCACCAATAATTTAGATGTGTACAAATTGCTCAGTTATGTAATTTTGTGCTTCCCAAACTTTCTGGTCTTACCACACCCAGAAATGATAATCCATATTTGAAAGTTATTTGAGGTTAATCATGTAGGGTACCAGTTTAAGGCCTTTCATAGATCTCTGCAGAGTACAATCAGTTCACAGTCCAATTGCTTGACAAGATATAAAGTAAACTGTCCAAGGTCACACAGTTGGGAAATGACAAAACTGAAATTTGAATTCAAGTCTCTTAGAGTTCATAATCCTTTTTCAACAGCCCTTCGGCTATAAGGATGAATAACACATGACCCTACCACTGAGGAACTTACAGCCTAGTGAGGGAAGGTGGAGATAGTGAAAAAGCAAAACAAAACAAAATTATAGTGGATCATAGGATCTCGAGTTATTAGGGAAAATGAAGAGATAACCATTGTTCAACTTGGTTTTCAGGAATGACCAGGAGATTGCCAGGTAGGATAAAAAAGGAAGAGGGAGGAGGAATTCCAGGCAATATGAACCACATGCACCTGGGGGATGCTAGTTCTACCACAGACATGGCAGTGGGAAGAGACAAGAGGAACAAAGTCAAAGTATTTGGGGACATGGGATCACTACATTTAGTGACTTTTTAGGAATCGTGAATAAAGGATATTGTGATTTCTGTCTTAGTTTCCTTGGAGGCTGACGGTTCATTATGGAAACATTGAAAGGGAAATTTGGAGAAAGGACTGGTTTCAACAGGAAGGACAAGGAGTTTGATATTGGACTTGGGGGTTTTGAGGTATTTTGTAGTATGTTTGGGAGAGATTAATTTCTAGTAGATGGGTGGAAGTCTGCTCCAACAACAGAGTAGAGTGAGTGCGGTAAACTTTGTTCCCGTCTCCCTGGTATATCTTTCTTTTTCGGCACTGCTTTTTAAGTTGCATTAACAGTACTGCCTATGAACTTAAGCAGATGTTTGAAATGGTTAAAAATCCTCATAACTGGCAGAGTGTATTCCCCATGTCAAGTTGGTAACTATGGCCACAGTGTCCTCTTCAACACTCCAGGCCTTGGATAATTGTGGCCTAAGATTTACACTAGATAGACTTCTATTATCTCAAGAAGACTTTATTTTAGGTAATACACATATTTTTTAGTTAAAAATATTAATAAGTGACATTTATAGTACCCTTAATGTGAGCCAGACAATGTTATAAGTTATTTACATTTATCAGCTTATTCAGTTCTCCCAATGCTATTTAGTGAGAGAGTTGGGTTAAGAACTTACCTAGGCCTGTGATGCATCCTGTTCTCAAGCACTGGGTACTGAGAGGGTCCCAGCAGTCTCTAAAATTTGGTCCTGTGAAACTGAGACTGTGAGGCTGTCCTGCCTCAGATTATATCTAGAATTTTGTTTTACACTTGGTGATAATTTGCTTCTTGAAAACTTTCCACCATATTAGAGCTTAGCCATTGTTACTGACTTGGTAATGTTTTCAGACAATTTCTGTTATCCAAGGGATGCCTTTTCTTCATATTCGTTATTCATCATATTGAAGAATGGAGAGCTCCACTACCAGGAAAATGGGAATACCCAAGCTTTTCTCTATTCCTCCTGTTTACAACTAAACATCCTAGATATTTTTTATATATATATATATATATATATATATATAAATAATCTATTTATATATATATGTATATATATACATACACATATAAATGTGTGGGTATATATATATGAATACTATGAAAGGTGGAGAGAATAAGGCAGACTGGTTAGGGACCTTAGGACCCAAAGAACTACGTGGTAGCAAGTTCCTTGGGTTTTCTTTTTTGCCTCGTGTATCCCATATTTAGAGCTGAAGAAGCCGGCAACCCAGAGATGCCAATAGGCATGGACAGAAAGCCCTCAGCAAAAGCCTGCTCTATCTGGCCAAAGGACCAGGAAAGGGCAGCCTAACAAGACAGAATACTTTTACATGATTTTAACTGCTCTACTCCAGGCAAACAAGAGAAAAAACCATGGACCCACTCACACTCATGCCAACAAAGGTCAAATGGGAAGGTAGACTTTCATCTTTGTGAGACTGTAATTAGGTATCCCAAACACTCACTGGGATAATGTTAGAAAAGGCCAAGTAGTAGACCAGAACTTCTGTCTCCACTCTGGTCCCCCTGTGGTCCCCACAGAGTCAGTGGAGACCACATGGGAAGGCTGGACTTCCAAACCTACCTGGCAGTGATAAGGTCTTCCTCACCCTCCCCACTGAGCTGGTGAGTCATTCTTAGAAGAAAACAAAGGGATCTGTCACCAGATTGTCAACATACCCTAACAGAATTGCTAAAGGAAATTCTCTAAACAGAAAGAAATAATGGAAACTTGGAACATCAAGAAAGAATAAAGAACATGATAAGCAAAAGTATATATAAATACAATAAACTTTCCTTTTCCTCCTGAGTTTCCTAACTTATGTTTGACAGTTGACAAAGTTTCCAACACCTTCTTATGTGGTTCTAAACATGTATAGAGGATATATTTAAGACAGTTATAAACTGTAAAGGGATATTAAGGGAGGTAAGGTTTCTGTAATTCACATGAAGTGGTGAAATGACACCACCAATAGGCTGTGATAAGTTATGTATACATAAGATAATACCTAGAGCAATCACTAAAAAGCTGTATAAAAATATACACTCAAAAGCATTATAGATAGATCAAAATGGAATTCTAATTCAAGTAACCCACAGGAAGACAGGATAAAGAAAAGAGAAATGGAAGCAGAACAAATAGAAAACAAAAAATAAAATGGCAGACTTAAGCCCTAACATATTACTACATTAGATGTAAATAATCCAAATGTACCAATTAAAAACCAGAATGGCATTGTGCATTAAAAATAATGACTCAACTGTATTCTGTCTACATGAAACACACTTAAAATATAATGATATAGGCAGGATGAAAATAAAAGGATAAATAAATAAATAAATATATATATATATATATCAGGTAAACATTAATCAAGGGAAAGCAGGTGGTTTTATTAATATTCAGATAAAGTGGACTACAGAGCAAAGAAAATGACCAGAGACAGGGTAATTATATAATGGTCAGAGGGTCATTTCATCAAGAAGACATAACATTCCTAAATATGTATGAAGCAAATGACAGAGCTGAAAATATGGAAGCAAGAACTGATGGAACTGAAACAAGAAATACATAAATACACAATTATAGTTGAGGACTTCAACAGCTTTCCCTCAGTAACTGTTAGAACAACTAATTAGAAAAATCATTAAAGATATGGAAGAACTCATCAACACTATCAATCAACAGTATCTAATGAACATTTAGAGAATGTTCCACCTAATACGTTTTTCAAGTGTCTACCATATAGATCATATCCAAAGACAAAAAAAAAAATTTCAATGAATTTAAAAGTAATTGATGTCCTACAGATGTGGTTCCCTGACCATGAGGGAATTAAACTAGAAATCAGTAGCAGAAGGAAAACAGGAAAATCTCTAAAAACTTGTAATCTGAACAACAACCTTTAAATAATCCATGGGTAAAAGGAAATATCAAGGGAAAGAAAAAATACACCAAATAAATAGGTGTAAATATGCAACATATAATTTGTAGGATGCAGCTAAAGCAGTTTGGAGAGAGAAATTTATAGTACTCCATGCATACACTAAAAAGAGGAAACATCTCAAATCAATGAATTCCCACCTCAAGTGGGAAAAAAGAAGGTTTGTTTTCCTAGAAAATTAGATAAAATAAGTATAAAGCAAGCAGAAGGAAAAAAATTACTTTTTTCAGGCTGATTGGAGAACAATGGTTTATTCAGCACTGCTTCTGTTAAAAAATAGAATTAAAAAAAAAACATATTGTGGATTTCAAAATGCCAATACCCAACTAATTAAGAAACACCAAAAAAAAAAAGTTAATGAATTGATGATCACTGTAATGATTAAAATAATGATTACTTATGACAACCCCTTTTTTTTTCAACCATAAGCAAACATGGCACTGGAAATGAGTCACTAAGTATGAAGTAGCATTTCTCTTTCTCTTTTGATTAATCAAAAATTCATCTTATGTTAAAGAACACTAACGAGTTTAAGCCAGTGTTTAGAGGATAGCTAAGTATCTTCTAAGCCAGTGTTTAGAGGACAGCTAAGTATCTTCTCATGTTCCTTTCTTGGTGTAAACAGGAGCAGAAATATGTCTTTACCAGTGGTTCACAACATTGGATCAAATTAGAATCATTCGGATAGCTTTAAAATAAACTGATGCCTGGATCCTACCTAGGGAGATGTTCATTTAATTGGTCTGTAGCAGAAGTTTTCAAAATATGGTCTCAGGCCTGCAACAAATGCACTTGGGAACTTGTTAGAAATGTAAAAAAGCCCCCTCTTGCCTTAGCATTCTATTTTAAGAAGTCCTTCAAGTGCTTCTGAGGCAGTGTGTCTCAAACTTTAATGTGCATATAAATCTCCTGGGGAATCATATACACATATAAATATATACAAATATGAAGACTTTGATTCATGGTCTAGTATGGGCCCTGAAATTACTATTAACAAGCTTCTATGGGATACTAATGATGCTCATAGTTAACCACAATTTGAATAACAAGGGTCTAAAGGTCATCTGGATATTTGCATTTGTAAAAGCCTGCCAAGTGAGAATGCAGCCAAATTTGAGAATGACCAGTTCAGACAGCTCTGCATGACACTGCCAATGAAACCTGAATGATCCTTCCCGGGTTATCTTCTGTCCCCGAGCTTGTGGAGTCATTGAGGAGGACATACTCCTTACTCTTTCTAAAGCGATGGTCACCGACTTCAAGTCTCTCTTCATGTGCCTAAGGATCCCAGTTGTGATGGCTTTAGCCCCTCATTTTCAAGAATCAATGTTGCACACCCTGCTTTCTATCTTCATCTTGTCAAAAATATCTGCATCCACACCATCAACATTTGCCCAACCCACCATCTTTCAAGATTTTCCTCTTTGTAACCAGTTAAAAATTAGCTAATGGGATGAACTAATCATTCTGGTGTATCAGGAGAGGGTTAGAGCTCTCTCCTTTTGGGTAATAGGGATCTTGTAACCATCTTCTGAGATATTGCCCCAAGACCAATATCTTTAGAGAATCTCTTTTCATTTCACACATTATGACTGGGCATGCTCATCTTTTCCATTGCTTTCAAGAAACATCCATGTGCTGATAACTTCAACTCTATATGGCCAGGTCAGATCTCTCCCTGACCAATCACTTAGTGGACATCTTTCCTTGATTTCTAGAAGTTGCTGAGTAAAGTCAGTATGCCCAAAATAGAACTCATCTTCTCCACTGTACCTGCATTTCTTCCTGAATTCTCTATCTCAGTAATAAGTAAGTTGGGATTCATCTTTGACACTTTCTCCTCTATTCTACTCCAAATGGAACTTATCACTAGGGTCTGTGGAGTCTACTGTTCTTGGATCCATCTACTTTTCCCCATTATGACTGCCACTACTCTGGTTCAGGTTTTCATCATCTCCTAAATTGCTATGTCCTAACTTATTTCTCTGACTTTAGGCTGGCCTTCTCTTTTCCATTTCCCATCCAGAGTGTTCATTCTTGATACATCTCATCTTTAAAATGCTCAGTGCCTCTCTGTTGTTGTCAGAATTAAGTCTGAACTCCTTATATGACTTAAAATCATTAATGGTTCAGTACTTTTCCCACCTTTCCCAGAATTCTCTCCACCTTGAACTACATGCAGTTCCACTAGGCAATGCGTTCACTGTAGGTTCCAAGTCTTTGGGCAGATGATGCCTCTACTCAGAGTCTTTCCATTCTCCCATGTGCCTAATCCTTATTTTCCTTTTTGCTAAGAAACTGCCTCTGAACAAATGTCTTCCTTGATCTCACCCCATTCGAGGCTGTGTTGCAAACCCTTTCATTATCCCCAGTGTTAAAATTATCACACTGAATTTCAATCTTCGTATCTTCCTCAACAGTTCCTTAAGGGGACAGATTATTTTGTTTACTACTGTGCCCTTAGCACATCAAACCCAGCAGTGTCTATATTATAGTCCATACTCAATAAATATTAATAAAAAAATTCCCAGTTGTATGAAGGAAGGTGCTTGCCATGGCAAATCAGAGAAAGAATGGTGTTGAGGTAGATAGAACTGTTAGAAACACACAAATCACATTATAGATAGTGGCTATCACTACCTAGCCATCACAGTTCTCAGCTTCTTGTAGAAGGATATCTGAAAAAGGGACCTAAAATAAGTGGACAAAGAGTATTGTAATTAGATTGAATGATGTATTTTCTTCTTTCAACCTATCATAATTTTTTAAAGGAACTTGGTTAACAATGAAATTCTTTATGTAAAGTTGACCCTTGACCAACACAGAGGTTAGGGATGCCAACCCTGTGAAGTCTAAAATCTGCATATAACTTTTAACTTCCCCAGAACTTAACTACCAATAACCTACTGTGGACTGGAAGCCAATAAGAAAAACAGTCAATTAACACACATTGGACTATTTTATCAAGATTTATTTTCTAAGTCCAACATTTCTGAGAGCAAAATGTGATCTGCTCAATAAAATAAGTATACCTTCTAAAGCCAGATGAGTGCCTTCCAGCAAGTACATTAACATTCAATGTGTTATATTTCACCAGAGGTGAAACATTTATACATTAAAGTCTTTTACTCCAGGAAACAAGAGAATGCCAAAAATCTCAACCACCCCAAGTAGCTTGGTTACAAGATCATTGTGTCAAATGGAGCCAGCTTCAGTTTGTACTACCACTGCATACAAGTACAATGGGTATGTCTAACTGACTTCCCCTTTTGTGACTATGACTAATTTATTTCATCTCTTAGGTACTGTATTTGTTTTCTCTCTACTTCTCCCGATATTTTTCTCACATTTGGTGGAATATACTTCACTGAAGTTTCTAGTTTCAGATTATGACCTCAAACATACAATTCTGGACTTTTTCATGTTTTGGATTGTGTAGTTGATAAAAGTAAACACTTATTTGTTTATTTTTTATTCAGGATCACTGATATACACTCTTATGAAGATTTCACATGAAAAACATTGTAGTTACTACATTCACCCAATTATCAAGTCCCCCCAACACCCCACTGAAATCACTGTCCATCAGCATAGTAAGATACCACAGAGTCTCTACTTGTCTTCTCTGTGCTACGCAATCTTCCCCATGATGCCCCCACCACGTCATGTGTACCAATCATAATACCCCTCAATCCCCTTCTCCCGCCTCCCTCCCCTCCCCCACCCCTCTCCTTTGGTAACTGCTAGTCCTTTCTTGGAGTCTGTGAGTTTGCTGCTGTTTTGTTCCTTCAGTTTTGCTTCGTTGTTATACTCCACGAATGAAGGAAATCACTTGGTACTTTTTTTTATCTGCCTGCTTATTTCACTGAGCATAATACCCTCTAGCTCCATCCATGTTGTTGCAAATGGTAGGATTTGTTTTCTTTTTAGGGCTATATAATATTCCATTGTGTATATGTACCACCTCTTCTTTATATATTCATCTACTGATGGATACTTAGGTTGCTTCCATATCTTGGCTATTGTAAATAGTGCAGTAACCAGTCGTTTTTATTGGGTGGGTATACAGAAATGCAATTGCTGGGTCTTATGTTAAGCATATGTTTGCTGTAAAACTGCCAAACATTTTTCCAAGTGGACAAACCAATTTTAAATTTCCACCATCAGCATTTGAGAGTTCCAGTTGTTCCACATCCTCACTATAATTGGTGTAGTCAATTATTTTAATTTTAGTACTATAATGAATATATAGTGATGTTATATTTTGGTACTAACTTGCATTTCCTAGATGACTAATGATATTGAATGTATTTTCATTCCTTATTGGTTATTTGGATATACTACTTTGTGAAGTTCCTATTGAAGACTTTTGTCCAATTTTCTATTGAGTTTGTATCTTATTTACTGATTTATATGCATGTACACAGACACACACACACACACACACACACACACACACACACGAGTCTGTCTTTTGTCAGATATATTCTGGTTTTTTTTTTCTCCCAGTCTGTGGCTTGTGATTTTTCTATATGTCATAGGTAGCTTTTAATAAGAATATTTTATTGATATGTTTAATATCTCAATCTTTTCTTCTGTGGTGAGTGTTTATATCCTGTTTAAGAAATGTCTACCCTAAGGTCATGAAAACAGTTTTCACTGTTTTCTCCTAGAAGCCTTACTGTTTTTAACTTTCCCATTTAATTTGATGGTTCTTGAACAGACTTTTATATATGGTATTGCATAGGGATTAAGGTTAATTTCTTTTCATATGAATCCAGAACATTTTACTCAGAAGATCATCTTTTATACTTTGAGCTTTGGTAGTGTTATTATCAAATCCAGGTTAATATTTTTGAGTGGGTCTATTTCTGGACTCTAATTTGTTCCATTGTCTTACTTATCTAGTAGTGTGCTAATTCCTTAATGTTTTAATTATTTTCATCTTTGTAATAACTTTTTATATTTGGTAGTATAATTCTTCCAGTTTAGTTTTCCTTCTTCAATATTCCCTTGGCTACATTAAGTCTTGCTTTTCCATTTCCATTTTAGAATAAAGTTGCAAATTTGCACAAAATAACCCACTGGGATTTTAATAGGGATTACATTGATTTGGAAGAGAAATGACATTCAATATTGTCTTCCAGTAAATGAAAATGGTATATACCTCCAGTTATTTTTCTCTTCTTTATTTTTTCTCATGCATGCTTGGTAGTTCTCGAGGAGGAGGTGTTGTTTTTATAAACATGCTCCTAAGCAGTGGATTCTGTGGATGTTTTGGATGTTATTGCAAGTGATGTTTTCTTCTATTAAATTTCATTTTCCAATTATTTCTAGAATTAAAATATATAGTCAGTTGTCATATTTTGGCCTTGTTTTTAACGGCTTTGCTAATTTCACTTATTTTAATAATTTGTAGAATCTTTTGGATTTTCCACAGACACAATCAAGTCATCTCTAATGACTTCCATACCTATCTTTGTATTTATATAGTTTTTTTCCTACCTTATTGAAGTGTTTAGTTAAATGTTAAATAGAAGTGCTGATAACTGATATTGTTTCCTTATTCCCATACATTTGCCTTAAAAACTGATCTGCATTTTTTGATAAATTCCTTTATCAGTTAGTAAACTACCTTCTATTCCTAATGACTGAGTTTTAAAAATCATAAAGAGGTATAGAATTTTATCAAATGCTTTTTACCCATCTGTAAGACTGTTACAAGTCCTTCCTATTTTACTTTTTAATTTGATAAATAACATTGATTGTTTTTTTTCTTAAGACCTCATTTTCTTAGAGCAATGTTAGGTTTACAGTAAAATTGAGAAGGAAGTACAGAGATTTCCTTTTATTCCCTGTCCCCATTCATGAATAGCCAGCCCCATTAGCAAGATCACTCACCAAATCGGTACATACTTTACCAAAGATAAACCAACAGTGACACATCATAACCACCCAAAGTCCATAGTTTACCCTTGGGTTCACTCTTGGTGTTATACATTCTATGGGTTTGGACAAATGTATGATGAGAAATATCCATCATTATTATACCATATAGAGTATTTTCAGTCCCTGAAAATCTTCTGTGCTCTGCCTATTCATCTCCCTGACCCTACTTTGCCCCTCATCTCTGGCAACCTTAGAGGTGACTCCATATTTTTGTATTGTCCCAAATGTCATATAGTTGGAATCAGAGAGTATGTAGCTTTTTCAGATTGGCTTCTTTCACTTAGTAATATTCATTTGAGGTTCTTTCATGTCTTTTCACGGCTTGATAGCTCATCTCTTCTTAACACTGAATAATATACCATTGCCTGAAAGTATCACAGTTTTTTTATCCACTCACCAACTGAAGTACATTTTGGTTGCTTCCAAGTTTTGATAACCATAAATATGGTTGATTTTTTAAGCATTAAGCCAACCTTGCAGTCAATCACAGTACAAATCCCAACTGGTCATTCTATTCATTCTATGTTTTCTTTTTTCCTTTTTGTTTTTTAGTTTAATTGAATGGATTTTTAAAATCATAATTGAACCAATTTTGACAGAATGTGGCAGACCTGATTGATTCTAACTCATTCGATGTATTTCACTGATTCACTTAAAATGAACTTTGAGAGATTACAAGTAGCAACTTGCATGCACATTCAGTTCAGAAAGGTTTTCAATTCTGCTAATTTTCAAATCCCTGCAAAATCCATAACTTTAATCTCAATCTTTAATATAATGAGCTCTGACCATTAACTTGAACCCATAAAAATGCAAACATTATTATATTTAACATTTTGTTGGATATTATCTTACCTATGGTTTTATTGAGAAATATATTTTACTGCTGCATAGATGTTTTTAATTGAAGTATAGTTGACATACAATATTATAATGGTTATAAGTATAAAACACAGTGATTCAACAGTTATACACATATTAAATTGTCACCCCCAAATAGTGAAGTTACTATCTGTCAACACAGAAAGATGTTACAGAACCATTGACTATATATTCTCCATGCTGTAGTATAATACCCATGACCAACTTATATTATGGTTGAGATCTTGTGCCTCTTTATCCCTCTCACCCACCCCAGTTTTCCCCAGCCCCTTACCCATGGTAACCAACAGTCATTACTCAGTGTTTATGAGTCTACTGCTATTTTGTTCCTTTTGTTTTCTTTGTTTTTAGATTCCACATGTAAGTGAAATCATGTAGTATTTGTCTTTCTCCACCTGGCTTATTTCATTTAGCATAATACTCTCTAGGTCTACCCATGTTATCACAAATGGCAGGATTTTTTTTATGGCTGAATAATATTCCATATATGTACAACTTCTTTATCCATTCATCTATCGATGAACACTACACTTGCTTCCGTATCTTGGCTATTGCAAATAATGTGGCAATAAATGCAGAGGTGCATATATATTTTTGAATCAGAGATTGTGTTTTCTTCATGCAAATTCCTAGAAGTGAAATTCCTGGGTCATATAGGATTTCTATTTTTAGTTTTTTGAGGAACCTCTATACTGCTTTCCATAGTGGCTGCACTAATTTAATTTCCAGCAACAGTGTTGAAGGGCTCCCTTTTCTCCACATGCTCACGAACCCTTGTTATTTCTTGTCTTTTGCATAATGGCCATTCTAACTGGTGGGAGGTTATATCTCAATGGTTTTGATTTGGATTTCCCTGAGGATAAGCAACGTGGAGCATCTTTTCCTGTGTCTGTTGGCCATCTGTAATTCTTTGGAAAAATGTCTGTTCAGATACTCTGCCTATTTTTGGGGGGGTTGTTTGTTTTTTTGGTATTGAGTCTTATGAGTTTCTTGTAGGCAGCATATAGATGGGTCTTGTTTTTTTATCCATTCAGTAACTCTGTGTCTTTTAATTGGTGCATTCAGACCATTTACATTTAGGGTAATTATTGATCGGTATGTAGTTATTGCCATTGCAGGCTTTAGGTTCGTGGTTACCAAAGGTACAAGGCTAATTCCCTTACTATCTAACAGTCTAATTTAACCCACTTCTTATGCTATTACAAACACAACCTAAAGATTCTTTTTTTCCCTCCTTTTTCTTCCTCCTCCATTCTTTGTATGTTATGAATCATATTTTGTACTCTTTGTCTTCCCTTGGGTGACATCTTTTTAGCCTTAGGAATACTTCCATCTATAGGAGTCCCTCCAAAATGCACTGTAGAGGTGGTTTGTGGGAGGTAAAGTCTCTCAGCTTTGGCTTATCTGAAAATTGTTTAATCCTTCAGATTTAAATGATAACCTTGCCATGTAGAGAATTCTTGGTTCAAGACTCTTCTGCTTCATTGAATTAAATATATCATGCCACTCCCTTCTGGCCTGTAAGGTTTCTGTTGAGAAATCTGATGCTAGCCTGATGGGTCCTTTGTATGTGATCCTTTTTCTCTCTCTTGCTGCTTTAAGTCTGTCTTTATCCTTGATCTTTGCCATTTTAATTATTATATGTCTTGATGTTGTCTTCCTTGGGTCCCTTGTGTTGGGAGATCTGTGTGTTTCCATGGCTTGAGAGACTATCTCCTTCCCCAGATTGGGGAAGTTTTCAGCAATTACCTCCTCAATGACACTTTCTATCCCTTTTTCTCTCTCTTCTTCTGGTACCCCTATAATGTGAATATTGTTCCATTTGGATTGGTCACACAGTTCTCTCAATATTCTTTCATTCTTAGAGATTTTTTTTTCTCTCTCTACCTAAGCTTCTTTGTATTCCTCTTTTCTAATTTATATTCCATTTACCGTCTCTTCTACTACTCTATCTAATCTACTTTTAAATCCTTCCATTATATGATTCATTTCAGATGTGGAATTTCTTAATGATTGAATCTCCATCTTAAATTCGTTCCTGAATTCTTGAATATTTTTCTGTACCTCCATAAGCATGTTTATGATTTTTATTTTGAATTCTCTTTCAGGAAGATCGGTGAGTTCAGTTTCATTTGGCCCATTTTCTGGTGTTTGTGAGATTTGGTCTGAACCGTGTCTTTTAACGTGTCATATTTCTGTGTGGTGCCCTCTAGTGCCCAGAAGCTCCAGTCTATGGAGCTGCTCAACCCCTAGAGTGAAGTTGGGTGTCATAGCGTAGTGGAGCTGGTGCCTGGGGGGAGGAAAGAGCTGTTTCCTGAATCCTGCCTGCAGTGCCTGTCTCCTGTATGAGAGCCAGTGGCCCAAGGACACAGGTGTAAGCCTCTGTGCTTTGCATCTCTAGCTGTTGTAGGTGGGTCCTCCCTCTGGCTGGCCTGACGCCAACACAGTGACTGCCGGTTTGCGAGCAGGTGCCGGCAGGCCAGGAGGTAGGTGTCACAGTGTGGTGCCTCGGAGCTGCGTAGCCAGCCAGGAGGTGGAGCGCCTGAAGCTCCTCAAAGTTCCCAATCTGCTGGGCAGAGTGCGCCCAGGCAACCTTGTCCCCCTATCCCTTCTCCTGCAAAGCAAGCTCTGTGCAAACCCCGCCCCTCCTGCAGCCCTCTCGCTGCTAGGAAGCCTGTCAGATCACCTGCCTTTTCTTTGTCCCAGAGCGGCCGGGTGTGGATCCCGTCCTCCACAAACTGCTGGAATCTGTCTTTCAAGCACTCTGCCTGTCCCAGCTCCCCATCCTCCATAGCACCACACAGTGTAGGTTTCTGCTTACAAAGCAGATCTCCAGGACTAGATCTTTCTATGTTATATGTATTACATACTGTATTTTTAAAGTAAGCTAGAGAAAAGGAAATGTATTTTCAAATTGTCTTAAAACTCCAAAAACATTTCCATTATATTTATTGAAAAAAATCCACATATAAGTGAGCCGGTGCAGCTCAAACCCAAAGAATTGTGCAAAGGTCAACTGTACGCAGCTGCAGTTATTTTTTTTCCAGGTTCCATTTCCTTCCAGGACCAGATGGGAATTTTGGTTTAACTGCCACAGTTGCATATTCTGAATTCTCATCTTTTTTTTTTTACTTCAGTTCCTGGGTTGTATGTGGTAAATTGCCTAATATACACCTAATCAGCAGTAAGAGAAGAAAGAATAAAACTGCATTAGGTTGTGGAGCCGGGATCCTTCGGTGAGTGATGAACCTCTGCCATTCTTAAAGATCTGCAAATCTGTAGGATTCCTTTTTCCAGGGAGCTATAATTCCAAACTCTGAAGGAAATGCCAGTTTTAAAAGCTTGCAGTTCCGTTTCCTACGTGTGTATTTGTCTAGGGAAATTTTGTAACAAAAACCAGTGTTTGATAAACAGTGAACGAATAAGCGTATGGATTGGTGACAAACCTTTCACCCTAGCATTTTCAGGGCCTCCTGATAGTATCCACTAGGATTCTGTACCCTGGAGACCATCTGGGCTTCACATCTTCTGGTTTCTGTTGTATTAGGCCATCTTCTTTTGCAGTCTGCAGAGCATGGTGTGGATGCCAGCTTCCAGGTGGAAGGGCAGTGCAAATTAATGTCAGTGTTTCTCCTCTAGGGGGAGCCTGGCACACGGGGGGGGCGTCTTTCTGCCTGGGCTGCCACTCCCCAGCTTGGAACTAGATATTCTTGCTTCTGTGCCTTTACTTGTGCACTTTTACCCAGGAGTTGCCCTCAGTCGATTTCTTCTTTCTATATTTCCTCTGCTTATCTAAATTTTATTCTTGAGGATTCAGCCCAGCCTTCATTTTCTCCTGTAATTAGGGCATAGACATTGGTTTCCAGGTGCTTTGCAATTATTAATACTGTGTGCCAGTTGCTCCAATTATTTCATGTTCCTTTTACTTTATATGTAAAATGTGACCTAGTGCAGCATACAGTTCAGTTTGAGGCCACTTAAATGCCATGCTTCATTTGAAATGATCCATTGACTATTTGTATCACATTTGCCACTGATTTATCTGAAAACCAGGTTAGCATAAGCAAGACCTGGGGCTATCAGAACATTCAGTATTTTCTCTGGCTTTCAGAAGTACTGTATAAAGCTGTTACCTTTGTAGGGATTATACCTCTCTGGCTCTCACTTAGCTAGTCAATTTTCCTCTTACCCAGAATGAGAGTATGAAAGAAAGAATTAAAAGGTGAAATTGGAGGATTACAGGTTAGAAGAAACTAGCCAGCTTCTTTGTTCCTGTAATTCTCTGTTACAAGGAAAGAATCAGATCAATTACATTTCTGTTCTCTTCAGCTTATCAGCATCTAGTACCAATACCTGGCATATGAGAAATGCTTTCAATAAATACTTGTTTGATAGATTTATCACACTTGGGAGGATGGCTAGTAATCTCATACTAAAATGGAAATAATATCAATAGCCTCCCTGCCAACTGGTCATTATTTACATCTTTGATTCTCTTTCATATTCTGAAATTAGTAAAGATGGTGTTTTCAAAGAATCTCATGAGAAATGCATCTATATCCTTGCTTGGCAAGCTGATTTGTTAGAATATAATCCAATAAGAAAAAAATGATGTAGATATTTTTACATGGTAAATATTTAGGTAGAAGATGACATTTTAAAACTAAGTCCAGAATTACTATTTAAGTGCTGTATGTAGGAACCGGTTGAGAAAAATCTCTACTTCTAATTCCTAGTGGCTTTACTATGTAATGAGAAAGCTCAAAAAAATCTTCACTGAATTAGATACCTAGGTGACTTCTCTTGGAAATAGAGCTCTGGGCCCATGGCATGTGGTGGCATTTTACATGTTAGTGACATTGATTTGTTTTCTTCCCCCTAACACTTACCTTATTTACTTGAAATAGAATCGATTAAAATAATCTATAGCAAGAAAAAGTAGAATGAAAGAATAGAGGTAAAGATGAAAAGTGTGATATAATTTAAAAAAATATAATGGCTATATAGCCATGATTATGAAAAATTATTCTGTTTAAATGAAGCAACCTATTCAGCTACTATGCTCTAATTTGTGTTTATTACTAGTACCTGATTATTTGAATTTGAACATTCAAGAGCTAAGAGATGATGCCGTTAAGTTCTCTTGGTTCCTACTTTCCTGCATATGTTGTTATAAATCAGTATCCTATACTATCAGTTACTTTTTTAGTATTTTATTATGATAAAAGTAGCTCAGTAAATACATCTGTGGTTATATTTCTTGCATTGACCTTCTGGAGATATGACTCCTTATATTCCAATTGCCACACTACCTCCTTGGCCTTACTTCTCTATCTTGGTTAATGGTAAACTTGATCTTCCAGTCATGATGACTACACACCTTAGCTTAATCTTGGACTTTCCTCTTGCCCTCTGAACCACTAACTCCTGGAGATTTCCCTTTGACATGGGTTCTACATTTAGACCTGGTGTCTCGTCTCCCTCTCCCTTCTTTAGTTGAGGTTTTCAGAGAATAACTTTACCTTATCACCAAAATGTTAGCCTCTCCCACTACAATTAATCTCCTGTACTGTCATAGGCAAATATAGCTTATGCTATATTCTTGCTCAAAAACTTTTCATAGCTCCCCATTACTTCAAAAAATAAGCAAAATTTGACTTAAGAATGTTCACAGCAGCACTGTTGACAGAGGTAGGACATTAGAATCAATACAGATGTTCAACAGTGGAATTAATGAAATAAAATGTAATTAAAATCTTATGAAATATTTGAGTATTAAAGGTACCATTTTTGAGGAATTGTTAATGTGTGAAAATGTGGAATGTAATAGAGCGTAACATTGAATATATATACCATCATAAATACAAAGTACAAAAATATTTATGTATATATCAGTATTACCAGTGGTTATCTCTAGGTGGCCTAATTAGAGGAGATTTTAGTTTTGGGGTACATTAAAAATTTTTTTTTATAATAAGTGTGTATTGTTACAATAAAAAAGCTTGCTTTAACATTCGGAATCTGGAAGGGAAGTTACAAATTTAGTTGTTAATATGTTTGTGAACCATAAACCTCTTTAAGGGTCTGACAAATGATATGAGACTTTTCTCAGAAAAATTAATCTCTGTCTGTAGACAAAAAATTGGGCATAGAATTTCAGCAGGATTCTAGATCTCAGATTCAGAACTGTACAACACTCTCATTCAAGGGAAAATGAGGACCTAGGAGATTTGCCTACTCTCCCGTAGGGGATTGGAGGAAGAGCCAGGACTAGATCTTGGGTCTTTAGCTTTAGCCCTGAAACTGGGCGTCCAGGAGACTTGGGATCGCATTGCAAGCATCTCCCTCCAGTCGCATGGTACTTACAGATGCCTGGTAAGTTGCTAAGCCTGTGAGGCAGCAGACCACACCTGCAGAGCTTCCCCTTTACCTCAATGGAGGGATCTCATCCCTAGCTGCTGCTCCTGCTGTTTGTGGGAGTGGCTCTCTCACTCCTCCTGCCTGTGAAGATAACTTCATTCATGAGGTCAAGAGGAACAGCTTCTAAGTCACCAATGACTCCTAGAAGGAAACAACAATAAGGTGTGTTTGAGAGCACTGCATTTGGTATCAATACTTTCTTGAACATTTCCCCCATACTTTGTGATTTTATTGTGTGCAGGCGTGACAGAGACTTGCTTTGAGAATGTTTGTTTTCTCCCATTATCTGGCACTTTCCTTTATATGACCTTGATCATGAAAAGATGCCACTGAAGGATGATCATCTTTTCCCGAGCTTGGCTCATTCATTGTTCCGGACACCATAGCAGTTCTCTGCCTGGAGCCTGAATGACCTGCAAAGTGAAGGGCTAGAAAGACCTCGCTTGCTCCGTCTTTCAGTGATTCTCTTTTCACAGCCTTAAGTTAGGCAGTAAGTGAGGGAAAAACACCACCAGCAAGAGCAACACACGCACCAGAGCCAGCCTTCCAACTGGGGATGACGGGGAGGTGCCCTTACTGCCAGAAAGCCATGAAGGGCCCTGAGAAATCTTGCAACAGACAGCAGATTTTACAGATATAAGAGGAGTGTTTTCTTTGGTGCAATAAAGCTATAAACACAGATCTAGAAACAGCTGTCTGATCATTTTTTTGCAAGTTGTTAAGCCTTCCACAATCTAATCTCTGCAGAGAACCCTGAATCAAAATAGAGGATAGAATCCCTGCATTGAACACAGGAGTTGTATAAAAGGTAAGGAGATGAACATTTTTGAATAGTTCCAAGTACCAGTACTGTGAGGGATACTTTCACAGATGTTTTAATGTTTACTCCTGAGGACGTGCTATGGTGTAGCTGGTAGTATCCTTATTTTTATAGTTGGGGAAACTGAGGCCAAAGGGTAAGTGTTTTGCCCGTAGACACACAGCAAGAGACTACGCTGGGTGTGTCTGCTTCCAGCTCAGCCTCCTTCTCCTGTGTAATAAATAGCTCAGGTGGTGGCATATTGGTTTGAAGTGTTCTAATGATCTCTCATGTGTATGTGTGCTTTAAGTATTTTTATTTATGTACTATAATCTCAGTAATAAAAATAGGAAATACAGAAAGACATAAACGCATGTGTGTGCATGCACAAAACAGTTCTATCCTAACAACCACTTGGACAAACTGGTATGTGTAGTAACTGGCCCTGATAAAGACTTCTTCCCTTTGCTTAATATACAATTGTATTCTTTTCCAGTCCTTTCCCCCGAGCATATTTCTAATGTAATTACAATCAAAATGTATATATGGTTTTAACTCAATTAGTTATTTTTTTGCATAGGGTTTCATTCTATCACCTTCTTCAGCTGTTATTTTAATAAGATTTCTCTGCAGAAAGGAGACACAGAGAGGGTAAAGAAGACCCTGAGTGGTGTGGGAGGAAACCATAGAGGGTCATGGTGACACCCATATGCTTTTCTTCAGACCTCTCTAAAGGAAAATCGTTGGGACATTATAATTAGGTCTGTGGCATAGGTGAACAGAATTAGGATTTTGGCCGAACATGGAATGCAAGAGAAAATGTATCTGCTGACTTTCTATTTCCACATCACTGGTAGGTCCAAGAAGAGAAGCAAGTGTGACTTTCTATGTCTTTCTTCTACCCTCTTAGAAATGAGCTTTTGAAGTTTACTGAGTTAGGTTGTATATCTGCCTAGAACTGGGCCAGGGGAAGAAGAAGGTGAGGCCCGATGCATACAGTACACATGCCCACATGCAGGCACTGCAGAGCTCAGGGAGAAGAAGCCTGGGGGTGGCCCAGTCTCCTGCCCCTCCCACATCACCCACTGGCATCCTCCTGGGCACATGCAGCCCGCCCATGAATGTGCAACAGTTCAGGCAGCTGCCTATGGTGTAGGGTGTGGAGGGAGGAAAGGGAGCAAATTTGAAAGACACCAGCTAGCACTTCTCTCTTTGGAAGCTGACCTTTTTCTTCTACAAAACGTTCAGATTGCAGACTCTTGAGCTTCACAGTTTCTTTTATAAAATCCCATGAGAAAGCACTGTGATTCCACCTTCTATGCCTCTCAAGAGTCTACTTTCCTAGGGTTTTCCAACAGCCTGCTGTGGGGAAGCAAACTACACTCTTTGCAAGAGTTTTCATGTTTCTAAATAGCTTGTCTCTCTCTCTCTCTTTCTCCCTTACATTTACAGATGTTAATATTATATTTAGGGCAGGGATGTAGCCTCCTGTTTGAGTGACAACAGTGGATTCAACCCTTGCAAACATCTGCCAGTTCTTCCTGTTGCATCTAGCTTCCCGCTTCCTGCCTTCTGCCCTTTCTCAGCAAAACCCTCTTAGGAAAAGCCCCCTTCCTCCTTTGTCTGTATACCGCTGCTTCTAGCGAGCTGCCTGCTCTCTCAGGAGGGACCAGTGTTCTAATCTGTATTCCTCTAACTTCGGTTCTGTTCCAGTGAACTTGTGTTCCCTGATATTAAGTGGGGCTTTCTGTCTTTATGTACTTGCATGGAGTACACTTGTCTGAGAGGCTCCTTCAGAAAGCCCCTGGCCCTCATCTGCCTGGTCCAGCACTCAGCCTGGGAAGGTGGTGGACAGCCTAGGACCAGTGCAGCATTTTTTGATGGCAGGGCATTAGCGCTGGACCTGAGACACAAGTGGGTGGCCTCCAGGACGCTGTGTGTGCCTGAGCTTTTTTGTCATGTATACAGTAGGGGGAGCGGAAGGGAAAACGGATGTTTCTGGCTCTGGGGTCCCACCAACTAACACTTTCTGATTGAATCATTAGCAATGTAAGGTTGGACCTTGAACTGTTCTGTGCGCTCCCACTGTGTGATAAGCCTCAATATTATGTAATGCTTTGACCTTTGATAAAACCGAGAGGGCTTCAGGTGGTCTAACTGCAAGTCCCCCCCAACCATTGTGCTAGCCAAACAGCCTTCCTTATCACACAGACCAAGCCAGGGTCTGCTTCGCTTTGTATAGTGGGCTTTAGTTCCCTGACAGCCTGTGGGATTATTCAGACAAGCCAGTCACATCCTCTTATGGCAAGTAAGGGTCACCATACCCTCTGGTTACCACAAAACCTTCCTTCCTAGCCTCTGTTGCTCACTCTGTTCTTAAGAGCAACCCCCAAGTAGCTCTGTGTGCATGCGGTGTCCTCCCCTGGTCTGTGCATATATATGTGTCTAAGGAACTATTGTAGATCTCAGCTGTCCAGTGCTGGGTGTCCTGCATTCAGTCATCCTCATAGCCCTTGGGTGGGAATCCTTCCCTGTCATTTGGATGAAGAGGAGGCGATCAAAACCACTGCACCCAGTTTTTCTATTCTTAGCATGTACCTAGTATAGTTCCACTTTCCAATTATCTTCCCTTTCTCCTGTAAATGCACAGAGTAGGAAAAACACCGGTAATTTTCATCACTGTATTCTTGGTATCTAGCACACTCATGCCTGGCACTTCGTAAGTACTTGGTAAATAACTGGTGGATAAATTGAGTGAGTTATTTCTAAGGGCCTTTCTGGTTAAGGATTATATTGCGTGTTCTCTCTTTTCAGCTATAAATAAAGTTTTATTATTCCATGATTTGGAATAGAGTGAGGGGTGTGAGCAGAGTGCGTAGTTCCCCTCTAACTTCTCCAGGTTCTTCCAAAATTAGAGGTATCGCAGGGAAGTAAAGGGAAGAATGGATCGTAAAGACGTAACCCACATCCCACTTCATAGCTCCGTGTCAGATTAATGTACTTTTGTTGATGCACACCTTGCCAAATGTTGCTGATTTTGGCAACCAACTATATGTCACGCTTCAGAGACATCCCGATCCATTTGCCTAATGAATTTGAAAGGAATTTAGTGCCTGTGTCTTTTGGTTTTGTTTGCCTGGGTCATCTTCTCCAGTTTGCATTTATTCATGGAAAAAGCCACCACCCACACAGAAGGTAGGGGTGGGGTGGAGAGCCTCCATTCCAGTATTTCTGTGATTTTTTTTCAGCTATCCCTAGGCCAAGGTACCGTCCTATTTGTTTGTACTGAGGTCAAATTAATTAGCAGCCTCTTATCTCTGCCATGAAGACAGAATCTTGTCGGGGAACATTTGGCTTAAACAAAACTTAGGGGATTCTATCTTGGATTTCTGTTGGATTATTTTTATGAAGATTTGAGTTTGATGGGAACCTGAATATCTTTCAGATCACTGAGTCTTACAGTTTAGGGCTTGGCCTGTTGTGCTTTCCCACTTCTAAAACTTGGCTTCCATTTTTGACGCATCCTTCCAACAAGACTCACCTTTTACAAAATCAAGCTCACATCTGATATCCTCTGGGGAGATTTTTCTGCATTGCTCTCTGTTTCCTTTTCAGAACTCCTGAAGGTTTTCTGGTTTATTATTTTTCACATGCAGTACCCACTCAAGTGTTAATTTTGTTCAGTTTTGCTTTTTGAAGCTGACGACTTTGAGACCTTTTCTTTTCAGAGTGCCTTCAACAGTGCTCTGCTCTTAGGCTTTGTCAACATTTGTTGCTGGATTATTTGACAGCAGGAACTAAGTAGGTAGGTGCGCCTGCATGGGATGACTGGCATTCATCAGAAGACAAGACAACGAAACTGACGTCAGTCTGTCTGAGGTCACGCTGCATGGATTCACAAGGCATTCTGAGTTGTGTGTACTGAAGCAGTGGAAACACCACAAATGATTTTATTGCAAGAGCAGTCTGGCCAGGCAGCTTCCCAGATGCTGCTAAACACGCAACTATTCTGTAGGGCTCATGTTAAGTGTGTCTCCCACTGTTATTGGAGACAATGACTCTAGAGATCTTACTAATTCTTGTCATTTGTTCTTTACCTGGATTTATAAACTGCTTCTGGTGACACCACTTTTCCACTTACGAAAATAGCCAGGCCCAGCAGTTGGAGAAGCAATGGATTAGAATTTATGGGGAGCATGTGGTCACTGTTGCCTCAGGTGATAAGGAGCAAAGGAGAAGAAGAGCAGAAATAATGAGACAAATCATTATTTCAGCATCTTGGTTTCCAGTAAGATAATAGAACTTGAGGGTGTTTCCTTGCTGGCTCCCTAGGACGTCTGCCTGAGAGTCCTTAGCGGTCCTCTTCTCCCTGGGATGGCTGGCGCTGCACCCCAAGATCAGAGGCTTTGTCACTCTATTAGAGCTGAGTGTAGAGCAGGTGGGCGTGAGCACAGAGGTTTGTCTGGCCAAACCCACCTCAGCAACTAGCACTAATTGGCTCCCCTGGGAAGTCCCAAGAGAAGCTGTCAATCGAAAAGCCTGAGTTTTGTTTATGATTTGTAGTGATTTCTCCTCTACTGCTTTTTCTCCACCCCCATCCAGACTGCCTCTCCTTGTAGCACAAATAATAAACTTCGGTTGTCCCAAAATTAAAAAAAAAAAAATCAGAGAATCGAAGCATATCTTACTTTGATTTCAACTGCATTTTTTCTTTGCATTTCATTTTCTGCAGCATTATCTGTCAGAATGAGACATGAGATTAAATCACAGTGAAAGGAAACTCTCCTTTGTCTGCAGGATATTGGATAATATGAAACAAAGAGAATCCTTCTGTGGTACAGGAACTTTTCTGTTAAGATAATGATGATAGCAGCTACCCTTTAATAAGCACTCACATGTGAGGAATTATGGTGATAGGAAGAAACTGAGGGTCAGATGCCAAGGTCTCAGAGCAAGTCAGTGTCTTTGAACTTGAGTTCCCTGACTCCAAAAGCCTGTGCTTTAAATCACCATGTTATGCTTACTCGTTTGCTATATTTTTGCCCAAAGTCTTTTTGGCCCCATTTACAAATAACTTAAATCAGTTGTTAGGAAGGTGTTCTTTCCCGTGTCTGAGGGATAGGACTGACTATGGTATGGTTGGTGAAGCTCCCTGCAATGGTGCTGTTGCACATAGCTTGTTTCAGGGCCATAATGCAGTTGGTATTGTTGCAAAATCCAGGTGAAATTAAACATTGTGGGTAATGATAGATGGACCTTCACATGTGCACTTTCCCCTTTCTTTCTTATGCTGAGATGGAAATTGGTGAAGAGACAAGAAAGCCTGTCGGGGGAAGTGTTTGTGCCAGAATTACAGACTTTGCTGAAGTTCTGTCAGTCACCAAGTTATAGGACAGGACTAGTGTCAATGGGACACAGGGGGCGGGGCGTGGGGGTGTCTTGTATGTGTGGCGGATGTGTGATGTTGGCTACAGGGTTGGGGAGGATTCAAAGGAATAACAAACTGCAGAAACCTTATTTTTATCTGTTTTATTCACACGGGAGGCCCGGGAAGTTGTCAGTTTCTATGTACTTAATTTAAGAGGCTTTTCTCTTGGGTAGTGCTTGGGTAGGAGGACTTCAGCTTGATCGATGCAAACTGCTTTTTAAAAATCCGTTAAAATCTTTAAGCCTTGGGCATATCCTTAGGTTGTAAGAGTTGAATTCAGCCTTGTTTTATGATGAGCAAAATTAATCCAGAAACCATCAGTGCTAATTAATTAGGATAAGCCCAACGCATACATGTTCTTATTTTAAATGAGGGGTTTTACTGTTGCAGGTGTTATGTTGTTCTGATTTAAAGTTAAATTGAATAGAATGGTAGTCAGTTTAGCTAAATGTTGATACTGTTACAGAAAACCAGTAAACTTGGACTGGATTACAGACGGAAGAACCAAGGGCCCTCGGAGGTCTTGGAGGGTGGAGGTTTATTTTATGCCAGCGGGCTCAGAGGAGAGTGATCTCCAAGCATCTGAGCCTGAGTACAGCAGGGCCATGCCTTTTATACATTTACCACAAAGCTAAGGAGGGAGTCAGCATCCAGAAACTGTTGCAGTAGGAGCTATTAGGTCACTATAGGTGTATTCAGGATGCTAGTTATATTTTAATACTTTCTGCAAAGGTTACCCGGATACTGTATTATAAACTAATGGGCTTCCATGACTATGATTAACAAGCTGTTCCATACCACTGAGTCCTGGTTCAGTGGTGGGGGGAGTGGGGGGATACACTGTAACATTGTTTCAATCTCAAGCACCCGAGTACCTTGTGATTCCTCTATATTTCTGAAGCCTCAATAGAAACCCTGTTTCCTTGGCTTTCTTGGCTTCTCACCACACCTGCCAAGAGGAGGAGGGATTTGAGAATTTACTATTTCCTCATCAATACTCCTCTCAGAACTTCTCAAAAGCATTGCTTTTTAGCAATAGATTATAAAAAGAGCATAGGGGAGAATACATGGGAGAAAGGAATTAGTCCAAACCTTTATGGATTCTGAGTTGGTGAGGAAAACTGGTCTGAAAATCTAAATTTGGAACATTAACTAGAGCAATTCTTTCTAATGTACCTTGGTCAGTGATTTCTGTCCCAACTTTCAGCATTGTTTCTTTTTCATCAAGAAATGGAATACAAAAATGCACATACAAGCCAAATCACATTTCAGTCACAATGTTTACCTTCTATTGTATCCTGTGTTCAAAAAAAATGAATTTCTCTAGGAAGGAATTCAATATAATAATCTATTCCCAGTTGTCTTTCATTTTCATGTCTCCCCATAGGGTAGATAGAGATGCCATTAAACCATGAAATGATCAGAGGGTGAGGCCAAGCAGTAGAATGTGAGGCACAGTCAGGACAGACAGGATGGCCAGCCTCTGACTCACCTGTCTGTCTTGAAAGCTTGGCAATGACTTTGAAATTTTATCACATCCATTTCTTTTCCTTTAGGTAGGACTGTTCTTATACCTTTCCCAGTTGATGATAATCTCTCCTGTTTTTAAATGAGACTCCAGGGGAGAGGACACCAGTTCCCTCAGGAACTCATTGTGAAGTGAGGTGGTTTTTCAGAGACGGATTCTGTTATTGTTGATTTTTGTTGTTCATCCCTTACACCGGGATGATCAATTTTATATGAACAGTGTTGTGTTCACGTAAGTCTGTGACACTTGAACAGATTGACACACAGATTGAGAATGTAACCATCCCAGATTGAGAATGAGCAACTAATTCATTCCCTTCACTGTGACGAGTGTAAGTCTCCTCTCCTCTAGATTGAGGATACAGGCTTTCTTATTTTAAATTCATATTGTGTTGTTGACTTATATTCATCTTTTATTGTTTTTGCCAACTCAGTGCATTGCTAGTATTTCCCTGCTCTGTGCTAACATTCTGCTGGCTCTGTCGGTCAATATCTAGAATATGTAATTACAAATTTTTTTTTGACTTTGGTGTCTATGATGTATTAGACATAAAATTAATACTTGATTGACTTAGAGTCTTGGACTACACCCCTCTTTGTCCCATAGATATCAGTATGACTTCGGGTGGTTGACTTACTAAGTATCTGGTCCTCATTTTATCACCATTAAATTTGTGGCCAGATTGAAGCAGCTTTCCTAGTGGGTTTTCTATGAGATATTAACAGACATAAAATTTTTAAAATGGTTCTATTTTAAAACAGGTGCAGGTAGTGGTGGGGGGCACAAGATTAAATGAACCTAAGCAGATTTATTTACTGAAAGACTTGAGCTTTAAAAAAGGAAGTACATTGTCAATCTTCTGATGTTCAGTAGTTAGCTAAAGTTATCCAGTTATGGTTCTGTTAGGCGGAAAGACAGACGTGAGTGGGTGGAGAGAGAATAGTCAGTAAACCCACTAAAAGGAGCTGGAAGAGTTAACCAGATTAAACCAGAGAACCAGAAAGGACTCACAGAGTTAATTAATTAGTTGAAGTTTCAAAGGTCAGGAGTGACTTGGAATGTCTGGATATTCCCCAGGTGAAAAATAATTCTCCAGATAAAGAAAAGTCAATCAAGGACTTCTCTGCCCTACCTCTAGGGCAGGGAAATGGGACAAGGGTCATGCCATTTTAAAATCTATTTAGGCTGCAAAAAAGGCCCAGTTTATTCTTTAACTTAATCTATATGCTGTTCTTCCTCTTCTTCCAGCCCCTTAATCAAGTAACTTTGTAACCAAGATGGGAGATAGACCTCCAAAGTATAAATAAACCTGTGTGAATAAAGAATGCTGAGCTCCTGACCAACACAGTCACCTAAACAACCCTATTCTTAAGCTAAAACTTCAAAGGAACTATGAATCCCCTGTATATATCATGCCTTATGCTCACTCCTACCCAAAAAGCACTATAAAACCCCAATTCCTAAGCCCTTAAGTGCACCTCCTCTCTGAGGTTGCCCACACTCCCCTTTCCTAGAGTGTGTCACTCTCTCTATTATACTCCAGATAAGTAGGGAGGAGCTATTGAAAGCTCTGATTTGGACTTGCAAGTTCCCTTCGCCTGGGTGACCCTGACAGGACTCACGCTGTATTGTACTGTTTAGTAGCCTGCCTGAAATCTCTTTTCTTTGCTTTGGTAAGTTCCCAGAACATAATCTCACTCCATCCAGTGCTGTGCAGCTCCCCCAAATCCTAGGGTGGTAGGGAGCTCCCCCATATCCTGGGGAGGTAGGGACTTAGTTCCCAAGCCATGCAGATCCAAATGGACACAGGACACCAGGTGACCCTGGCTTTAGGAGTAGGCAAGGGATTTACCCAATGCTGAGCAGGAGTTTAATGAGCTTCCCTTTCCTCTTTCTGTTCTCCCTTGCTCTCTGCTGCCTACAAGGCAGCTACCATTCCCTGCTACTCTCACTTTAATTAATTCCTTCCTATATCACTCTGACTTCCCTGCGTCTCTGAACCGAATTTCTTCCCAACATATTCTTTTTCCCTTTTGTATATTACTTCCATGCCACCCACTTTTGACCAGGCCCATCTACAAAGCAGAAATAGCCACTCTCCTTAGGGCCCATCCCAGACATATTGTAAAACAGCCAGGAGAGCATTCAAGGCTCTGCAGATAAACTATAGGTGATAATTTATGCATTCTGTGCTTTCCCTTTTGCCTCCTGAGCTCTTTGAGGGCAAGGCCTTTTCTTATTCATCTTGTGCAAAGAGCATTTTGTCCTGCACTTGACACCTAGAAGATACTTAATGTGTTGAATTGAGTCAAACTGTTCATAAATGGGTACTTCCTGAACATTTTTGAGCTGCTTGTTACAGAAAATGTTATTGTAAAGTGAATTTTTGAAATGGATGGAATTTGCAGTCAAGGTGATGTCTAAGATCAGGAATTTATGAGAATTTCCTGTGGTTATAAAGACCGTATCAGAATAAAATTACTCAGAGATAACCACAGGTAGATTAGAGGAGGGCAGAGTGCAGCTTTATAGGCAGTTCTTGCTGTTAAGTTCCTTTCCTTGGTCTGAGTAAATTTTCTGAGCACCATGAGTCAAGATTCTGCCTGAGAATGTGGAATCATTAATTAGGGAAGTTCGTCCAAATTCCAGTACATAAAGAGGAATGAGAGCCCATGAAAATCACTTCTTCCATCTTATACATGCCATTGTGTACTAATGAATTCCATTCATTAAATTTATGATGAGTTTAGTTTTCTACTTTGCTATTCCACTATACTATCCTGTTGTATTTCTTATAAGCTGCTGGAGAGTGTAAAATGTGTCTCATATGCATTTATCTCTCCTTTGATACCTAGTGTTTTGTGATCATTGGAAAAACTCAATAAATATTTCCTGAAAAAATGATGAATGTGGTGGTTCTGACATTTTTCCAGTTTAGTATCTGAAGTCAGAGATAGTAAATATGATGAGACTATATTTAGCAGAAGTTAAATAAAGTTTTGAAAATAGGGAAAAATAGGAAAATAATTACCTATCATTTCACTAACAAAGAATAACCACTGTTAAGACTTCAGATTATTTCCCTCTAGGCATATTTTGTGCAGAGGGAATTTTTATATATAGTTGTAATCATATTGTATATACAATTTTGTGTTCTAATTTTTCATTTGAAATTACATGAAGTGTTTATAATCATTATATATAAGACATATTCCACAATAAAAAATGTAAAACCATAGAAGTCCCAGGTGACATAGTTTTCACGAACAGAATTTTTAAATTGTTCCTACATGATTTTCTTAAGCATTTATTCATTTGTCATCATATTTCTTAGTAGGCTTTTTCCTCTTTTTGTTTTTATTTATCCATTTTGTCATGTAAAAAGCTGAAGTAAACATTTTAGACATGAATATTTTCCTGTTTTCCCTTTTGAATATTTTCAGAACATAATGTACATATTGGTAAACTACTTTTCAAAAAGTTCATGCCAATATTTGCTATTTTTACCAGTGTACAAACATTCCAAATTCATCAGCAATGAATTTTTTTTTTTTACTTTTTAAGATATTGATTAATTGTAATGGGAAAACAGTTCCTTATTTGGTTTCATGTTGTAGTCTTATTAGTGAGGTGAAATCTTTTCTCATATTTTTAAAAAACATTTTTGTTCTTTTATGAATTGGCCATTCACTTTTCCTTTATTTTTCTTATTGAATTGAATGAATGTTTAATTCCATGCTTGCAGGTGCATTCACACGCCATTGCTTTAGCTGATGCCCCGGGAGAGAGTGTGAGGCAGAGTGGTGCAGCCAGAGCAGGCTGTTCTGTGCACTGTTTTGTAATTCGGCAATGAGGAGGGAGGGAGTTACTAAATAGTCCCCTCTTTCCGTTAGCTCAGCATTGCAAAACTCAGGCCTGGCTAGTGAGGTGTCTGTCACAGGCATGCTTCATTCTTCCCTTTGTCCCAGCTATGAGCAGAGAGGCCCTGAAATTGCCATTAAATTGGGGCTGTGGGCACATTTCGGTTTGTGCTGCTGAGTTCTGAAGTGTCGCAACTACTCAATATGGTTTGCTCTTCACTTAAGCAAATTGCCAACAGCTTGTTTGTGACTCCTAAGAATAATGAGAGTCAACCTCATTTAGGGAGAGCGGACAGACTGTGTCTGTATTTGGCAACCGACATCCCTCTGCAGCTGGAATTGCTTAAGACACTCCATGGAGGCGAAGGGCGCATTTTGACAGAGAAATGTCCATTTTGTCTGAGGAGCTGCTGAGTTCTGTCAGCATCTGCTCGCAGTAACGCGTTCTCTAGCATGGCTTCACTCCCTTAACCACTGGACGTGACAGAAGTTAATGTAAGATCTCTGCAGTCTATTTCAGTCCCTTGTCATTTTTTTCAGGGAGCTAAATGCTAAATGTCTTGAGACATTATACACTAAGGACTCTTTAAAACAACATGAACTTTAAGAATTACATCAAAGCATGCAAGTCATATTTTTTTTTTATTAGTAGTTTTTTTGTTTTGCATGAATCACCTCAAAAATAGTCCGGGTATTGCTAGTGTCACAAAAATTGACCTACAGCAAAGAAAACAAAAACTTTTCTACCTTCATGGCAAAGGTTTTGTGTGGAACGGTTAAGAATAGGTAGAAATGATTTAAGGATAAAAGAGTCTGTCCTGAATACTATTTTTTATCATTTTGGGTTTTTTTTCCCCCCATAAGATTCTACAATGCCTCCTAGTTGCATGTAGGATTAAATCCAAAGTTGGCCATATTTTCTGCGTGAATTTCAGACACTGTACTATCGCTAGGTAACTTAAAAATCAACTTTCTTGTTTGAACCCCATGTATTTCTTCCCCGAGAAGGCCCACTTTTGTCTCTGTCAGTCTGAGACTTCTTCTCCAGACGTCTGCTTCCTCGGTGGCCTCCTCCGCCTTCTGCCTTGTCCGTGCTGTGTGATGTTTTCAAATCTCTCATGTTAAAAATATTTGAACTATGAAAGTAATGGCCAGCGGATGGCGAAGTTTGAAATAATATCCTTAGGGTATTATGATTATGTGATTTTGGAACTTTACACGGAGCGTCCGTTCTGGCAACAGTTTTGCATTGAGAACACTACACTGGCTGACTTGGAGCGACAGTGGGATCTGGTGGTGTTGACTTTCTAGAAAGTCTATGGACGTTGTTAGGCTTGGTAGAATGTGTGGAAGAACTGCTCTTAATTTTGCTCACTAAAATCCTAAAATTCTAAATGCAATAGTGAGATTGTGGGTTCTCTCTTTGACGACTAAGTGTCCCTAGACAGACGATGAGCTTATTAAACATCAGGATTATAATTCAGAATGGCCCCATCAGTTTGGAGAACTGTAAAAAGATGTACAGAAGCCATGTATGAGGAACTACTTACTGAGGACATGTTGGAAAATACATTGTATAGGATGCTGTCTTGGCCAAGACTGCATCATGACCAAAACCAAGCTTACTCTTGATATAATAATGTTGATAAAGAGCAATTAATTGTGAATGTAAATTATTTAACCCTTATAACAACCTCCTATCATATAATTATGTCCATTTATAAATGAGGAAATCGAGGCTCATAGACAAGAAGGGAGGTGGTGAGGTCATACAACTAGCAAGTAGCAGAGTTAGGATTTGAACCCAGTTCTCATTGACTCCAAAGACTAATATCTTAAGATACTGGGAAGTTTCCCATGTCATAAATAGAGACTAATTATCATGAAAATAGAAAATTAGTCATGAAGAGCTATCATGACATATAAAGGAGGGATTCCTTGTGAGTTCTGAGTTGTTTCAATGAATTATTATTGGTAAAGTTAAATATATGCTCTTTCTAATCTCAGCTGACATGGTTGACATGGTCTGATAGGAAGGGATGATTACTGAATTTGCAGAAAGGAGAAAGGGCAAATATGAGGCTGTTCTGAGCTGAGGGAACAAAGTACAAATTGAGGTAGCAGTCTTCTTCTTGAGGAAATGCTGGAACCATGCTGCTATTTTTCAGTAGATTTTCTAGGAGAGAGGAAATGCCTGCTAATAAACACTCTCATTATATGTTAATAGCTGTACTAATTGAGCATTTACTCTATGCCAGGTATTGCATTAGCTACTTAATGTAAGTTTTCTCATTTAATCTTTCCAATGACTCATTGATGTAGATGCCATGAATATCCCATTTCATAGATGAGGAGCCTGAGGTAAAAAAGATAAATTACTTTTCAAAGACCACACACCTCATGATTAACTGAATCAGTTATGTCTGAACATCATAGTCTGTGTCATTAACAACTACCTCTTGCTTCTTGAACTCTTTAAGATTTCTAGCCAGTTTTACACATGATTTTGTACATGGCCTCCCAGATGATTTTGAAGCCCTAATTAAGTATGGCCACAAGATAATATTGAGGGTAACCATGGAAACCCAGAGTATTGTTATTGATTACTATTATTTTTGGTTTAGGTGGGAGGACAGATGAATTCTGGCAGCAGAAATTCCCTGGGAATTACTTCCTTCATCTGTAAAGTGGAATGAATAATGCTTTACTTGCCTGAAGGGAGGGTCTATACAAAATAACATCTTTGAATATCCACAGAATAATAGACTCCAGTTGCATTCACTGAGGGACAGGGGATACTGACATATGTAAAAATGAGCATGACCTGGGCATTGTTAATGGTATAATGAAGGCATGATGGGAAGAAATTTTTTCTTACCTTTTAGTGTAATGTTGATATTTCTGGTTGAACCCTGGACTCTGCAGTCATCAAGGAATCTTAGACCAAGAACGAAGGGATCATATTTAGCCTCTCATATAGCAATGTTCCTCCTTAGAGAAACATCACTTTACTTTGACAATGGTGTGTTATCTTTTGCTTATCATCACCTAAAAAATTGTTTTAGGAGGGTGGAGAAAAAAGAGATGTATCTAAGATCTACTCTTCCAAGAATCAAGGTTGATAGGTGATTCTTTTCAGAAGCATGAAAGAATCTTAAGGTATAATCTATTGGCTTTGTTGAATTGGCAGTTTATCACATATAGTTCTGTGAGTAATTTATCACTGAGTCAGGTTTCTTTTTACTCTGTCCCATTATTACAAGTTAATCTGGGACATATAGTTTCTGAAATATTGACAAACCCATTTTGAACGATTATTTTGGAAACCATCAAGGCATTTGGCTCCGTTTGATTTAATACCCTTGGCTTCAATACTAATTCCAGGTATGTGAGATGTGTGGTATTAATATCTGAACATCTGTAAAGATAACTGAGCATTAAATTGTTGTGCCTTTTCTCTTTACAATCATTTCTTTTGCTAGGGTGGTAATAATAGTGTTTTCAATAAAAAAACGTGAGATTTTTCTTTTTCATAGGATAGCTCTTTACTGTGAAATTGATTTGGCTTCTTGACTCTGAACCACCTCTGAGTTAATCAAAAAGGGCCAACCTTAATGTCCCATTTTAGGGTCAAGCGAAGGGGCTTATTCTGAGACAAACCATTTCTTGGCCTGTTGTTTTTTAAAATACTTGCCCAAGACCACAGAGTAAGAGAGAAAAGACAGTAAGACTCACAGTGGCTCCAGTCTCAAGTTGTTTGTGCCTCTTCTCTCTTACTAGCATGACTGGGAATGTCTTGTCGTTTCATATTTGTGGACTCCTGTATCAAGAGAGAAAATGTCTAAAAATAAAATGCATTTGCTCAGAATCTCTGGGGTAAGGTGCAAAGAGCCTGTACTTTTGGAGACCAGATTAAAAACTAAATGCCTGAAACCTGCAGAGCTGTCAGCAGAACGATGGGCACTTTTTGGTAAACTTTGTGCCATCGGATTAGCTTCAATAAATTGGCTTTGGGAACTAATGTCCTTTGGTCTTGAACTCATAGTGACCCAGTGACCTGTTTGCTGGTGAGTTGATTCTTGATGGCCCAGTGGTCATTGGCCTTTCAAAGCACTGACTTAATCCATCAGTGTGGACAGTCACCAGCGTGTAGTCGAGTCTATTCAACACCCTGGTCAAGTTCTAAGTGGCAGCAATCAAAATCCCACTACAGTTCACATGTATGTTTTCTATAGTTTTTACCCTAAAATGTGATGGAAAATAGAGTGTAGGAGTGGTATAAGCACTATTTAAAATTTACTGATGGAGAGGATCCGTGAGGAGGAAAAGGGGCCTAAGAGGGGTTGGGTAACCTACTTTTCTTCTAGTTGGTTCCTGCTCTCTTTAGATAGTGCTCCACTTGCTCACTGTTTCCATAGAACTAGTATCTCAAAATTAAAAGATTGAGTGCTGTAGCATCCTTCATCTCTACGTGTCTCATTATTAGCCCACACCCCTACCATTACCATCACTATATTTTCAAAGGCCTTTCAACTCTCCTTTGACTATGACTCTGGTTTACCACGCATGTCAAAGGCTCTCCCCTTTTCTGAGAACTTCATCAATTCTAAAACATCATTAGAAAAAAACCTAAAGGCGATGGAGTGAGTCTGTAACCCATGTGTGACAAAAGAAAAAAAATATTTGGAAAAGTGAGCTGAGGAATTATGAGTATTGATTGTGCAAACTGGAGTGGGATTTTTAAAAAAGAAATTTCATTTGTGAGAAAAGCATATTTCTTTGTCTAAAAGTCTGTTACCGTCCTATTTTCCATCCCCATAAATTTTTAATGCTGAAGTCCATCTGATTTTGATATTTGAAAACACTCAGAGCTATCTGATGGAGTTTACCCAGGGACATAGGGTCACTTCTGCACAAACCTTTGCTCATTCGAGCCAAGCCAGACCCAGACTATTGCCCAACTGGTGACGCTTCCTAGCCTGCCTTTAGTGTTGCTTATCCTCCTGAGCAGACTGGTGGCTTGACACGGGCACATCAGAAGAACATGCCTTTATATGTAATGAGTTCTCAAACTAAAAAAATTGCTTTCTTTATTGTTGTTGTATGCATTTACATAGTATTAGGAGAAATGAATGATAGTTTATAAGTGAAAAAATATCCATACTGTCAAGAACTCTTTTAAAGTTGACCCCAGGTTTCAACAGGATTAATGTGTCTGATAGTCTAGCCGGTATCCACAGAAAAGACAGGTTTTCAGTTGGTGGGGTCAGAGAGTGTATCAGAAGCACTGTAAGAAACCTTGAAGTTTTAGCAGAAGAGGATTTTTAGCAATGAAATTTAAGGAAAAGTCATATCAGTGGACATTTTGACAGTTATTTCAAATTTCTTTTATGTTATCTGGCATCATAAATGCTTTTGATAGCAGATTGAATTTGAGCTGTAATTTTCAGCATAGGTACTCTTAAATATCATCACTTCAGATCTAGTTTAATTTTCTCAAATACTAAGACATGTAATTTTCACTTTATTTACAAGTGGAGGAGTGATAAATACCTTTGGATTTGTTTTCTCATTCCATTTCATATACAAAATGAAGTTTATTTTTTTTGTTTTTTTTAGAAAAAGACATGCCTAGTTGTAGCGTTGTAAAATATCTTTCAGAAAATATGTTTTGAATATTCATTTTAATACCATTACTTGTGTGCCTATGTAGGCTCTGTGCTCTTAAATCTTAAGTGTGTGAGTCTTATAGCTGAGCAGCAATTTTAGCAACATTTTACTGTCATATCCTCTCCTTAGCAGGCTGTTTGCATATTGCATGTAAGCTATACTTCAGGATTTTTTAAAAATATAAGATATGTTGATAATGACTTTGACGTAACTTGTCCTCTTGGATAAACATTTTTATGCTTTCCCCTTGAATGACACGTAGCACTAAAAGACAGAAAACTGATTTTCTGTCATATCATGGTTACCTGATGTTGACCTTGCTTAGCTAGTTATTTAAGACTCGGCCCTAAATATTTAATAGAATACATTATAGCCCTATGTGGGGGAAATGGGGCCAGAAGTTGCAGAAGTTACATTCACACTCCATTAATCTGTGGTCAGCTTCTCCTAAAGGGTTGTGACTCCCTTAGACCACTTCCTCTTTGGGGAGCTGCAAAGTCTAGAAGCTTTTGAGGAAGGGGCCTGGCTGCAGGGATAGGGTTAGGAGTTTTTTGCTCAGAGGAGCCGCCTTGCAGCATAGTGAACCATGCATGGCCCTTTCCTGCTGTAACTCAGGCCCAGCCCACCCATCAGTTAAGGCTTTGGGAAGAGACAGAAGCTCAGTGGGGGCCGTTAGAGCCACATGCTCATTCTTTGGGGATGCTTCTGGCGTAGTGAATGCCAGCTCCTCCTTGATCAGGTGTGGTGCCATGGTTTTGGGAATGATCAGAGACAAAAGTGATGGTGCAGCTGTGTCAGGCTACAGTACATGCGAATATAGGTTTTGGGGGGTGCTGAATTCTGAATGATATAGACGTTTCCTATTGGAATCAGACAGGAGGAGGCAAGATGATTTTAACACCAAGATCAAAGTCATGATATGAGAGCTTGAAAATAGACTTGTTTAGAGATAAGACATTACTGAGGCAAATATGCTTTAAAAAAGAAAGATGAGAAGAATCATAAAGAATTGTATCTAGCCTCTCCTATTTCCTTTGCTACCACCTGAGTCTAAATTACTGTGGTCTCACCCCTGGGCTAATGCAATAGCTCCTCATGTCCATCCTGCCCCCTGGAGGCTGGCCTCCACACCACTGAAAATACGAGTCCAGTTTTGCCACTCCTGTGTCCAAACTTTCCAGAGCCTTCCCATCTCACTAGGAGTAAGAGGGAAAGTTTTTACTGTGGCCGACATGGCATTCCTGAGCCTGCCCCTTGCCTCCCTCTGCCTCATCTTGCACCACTCTTACTCTCTCTCATTCACTTTACTCTGCTGCTTTCCCTGCTGCTCCTTGTATATGTCATACCCACTCCCTTCTCAGAACCTTTCTGCCTACACATCCTTCTCGTTGGAATATCCTCCCCCCAGATATTCACATTGCTCACTTCACTTCATTTCCATCCCTGTTCCAACACCACTTTCCCAGCGAGGTTATTGTGCCCGTCTCTCTGAAACAGCACCTTCACACCCACCTCACTCTCTACCCACCTGCCCTACCTTCTTCTTCAGAGCACTTATCACCACCTGTCATCTTCCATTAGTTGAGTCATATGAAATTGCCGTTTTGTGGTCAAGAACAGTCAACTATTGGCCATCATATGGTTCAACCTAAAATGTAGTTATTAATTTGTAATTAATTAATAATTTTTCCACTGAACTGGGATTTAAATTCTGTGAGTCCAGGGTTTAGTTTTGTTTTGGGCAATATCCCCAGTGTCTAGAATATAGCATGTGCTCAGGGAAGCTGTATTGAATGAATGGAAAGAATAAAGAAAAGCCAGTGAAATTTGTTGATAATGAGCAGAGAAAACTTACATGGAAAATGATCTGTGCTTAGAGATTCTAGAAAGATGTGACTGGAATTGCTTCTGAGAGAGTCCAGAAAATGGACTTATTTGGATCTAAGTACATACAGTGTAGTTTCTATCCAACTGTAGCCCTGGGCTGTGTATGGACCTCAATTATATTTTTGCCCATATCATTTCCTGAAACTCAGACTAAGGGATAACACAAGTTTTGGATAAAACACTTCTGAACTGAAAAAGTTTTCCAATTGGTAAGTTACAAGGTTCAGATTGCCAATTGTGATATGAGTTGATTTTTACTAGAAAAAAATTATCTTCCAGTTCTAGAAACATAGCTGATAATATTGTGCCTTGTACAAACACTTAGAGATACTAGATAAAAATAACCTGTTTCCTGCATATCTAATCTTAAAAGGAAATAAGGGCATCACCATGGGTCAGAAATAAAGTGAGTATTAGTCAACTGTAATCTAATTTGAAGAAATCAACAAAAATGCACTCAGGAGAAAGATAGAAAATATGAAAGAGCGGATAAGAGACATATTGGAGAAAATGAGAAAATTCAGTGAGCCCTTCACTTATTTTGCTCATTCCCCCACCTTCCCACCTATATGGCAACCACCAGTTTGCTGCCTGTATTTATCAGTCTGTTTCTGTTTGTTGGTTGGTTGGTTTGTTCATTTATTTCATTTTATAGATTCTACTTATAAGTGAAATCATATGGTATTTGTATTTCTATGACTTTATTATGCTAAGTGAGTTAGCATAATATATTCTAGGTCCATCCATGTTGTCATGAATGGCAATATTTTATTCTTTTTTATGGCTAAGTAATATTCCATTGTGCCTACATTACATCTTCTTTATCCATTCATCTACTGATGGACACTTACGTTGCTTCCACATATTGGCTATTGTAAATAGAACTGCCATAAACATGGGTGTGCATATGTCTTTTTGAATTAGTGTTTTCATTTTCTTCAACTAAATATCCAGAAGTAGAAATGCAATGGTATTTCTATTTTGAGGTTTTTGAGGAATATCCATGCTGTTTCACATTCCCACCAACAATGCATGAGGGTTCCCTTTTCTCTACATCCTTGCCAGCACTTATTTTTTCTTGTCTTTTTATACTAGCCATTCTGACTTGTGTGAGGTGATATCTTATTGTGGCTTTGATTTGCATTTCCCTGATGATTAGTGATGGTGAGCATCTTTTCATGTATCTGTTGGCCATCTGTATGTCTTCTTTAGAAACATGCCTATTCAGGTCCTTTGCCCATTTTTTAATTGGGTTATTTGTTATTTTGGTATTGAGTTGTATTAGTTCCTTATGTATTTTGGATGTTAACCATTTATTTGATATATCATTTGCAAATATATCCTCCTATTCAGTATTTTGTCTTTTTCATGTTCTTGGTTTCTTGCATTGTGCAGAAGTTTTTTAGTCTGATGTAGTCCTGCTTGTTTATTTTTGCTTTTGTGGCTCTTTCCTGCAGAGGCATCTCCAGAAAAAAATTGCTATGGCTGATGTCCATGAGTTTACTGCCTGTGTTTTCTTTTATGAGTTTTATCATTTCAGGTCTTGTATTTAGATCTTTAGTCCAACTTCAAGTTTATTTTTGTGTATGGCCAATTTTATTTTTTGCATATAGCTGTCCAGTTTTCCCAACACCATTTATTGGAGAGACTATCTTTTCCTCACTATATATTCTTGCCTCCTTTGTTATAGATTAATTGATCATATAAGTATGGGTGTACTTCTAGACTCTATTCTGTTCCATTGATCTGTGTGCCTACTTTTGTGCCAGCACTCTACTGTTTTGATTTCTGTAGCTTTAGAGTATAGTTTTAAATTGGAGAGTGTGATATCTCCAGTGTTGCTTTTCCTTCACAAGATTGCTTTGGTTCTTTGGAGTCTTTTGTGGTTCCAGACAAATTTTAAGACTATTTGTTCTAGTTTGGTGAAAACGTCGTTGGTATTTTGATAGGGATTGAATTGAATTTATAAGTTGCTTTGGATCATATGGACATTTAAAAAATATTAACTCTTTTAAATCTTCCAATCTATGATCATGATTATCTTTCCATTTACTTTTACCATCATAAATTTCTTTCATAAGTGTCTTAGAGTTTTCAGAGTACAGGTATTCCACCTCCTTGGTTAAATGTGTTTCTAGGTATTTTATTCTTTTTGATGAAATTGTAAATGGGGTCATTTTCTTAATTTTTCTTCTGTTAGTTCATTAATAGTATACAGAAATACAACAGATTTCTATTATTGATTTTATATCCTGTAACTATTTGAATTAATTTATAATCATTTTTTTTGAGTCTTTGGGTTTTTTTAATATATGGTATCATTTATCTGAAAATAGTGACAATTTTACTTCTTCTATACCATTTTGGGGGATGTTCCTGATCTTAAAGGAAAAGTTTTCAGCTTCTCATTGTTGAATATGATATTAGCTGGGGGTTTGTCATATATGTTGAGGTGTGTTCTCTATGTACTCACTTTCTTGACAGTTTTTATCATGAATGGACACTGAATTTTGTCAAATGTTTTATCTGCATCTGTTGAGATGATAACATGGTTTTAATCTTTCCTTTGGTAATGTTATATATTACATTGATTGATTTAGAGATATTGAGCCATTCTTGCATCCCTGGAATAAATCCTACTTGGTCATGGTGAAAGTTCCTCTTAATGTATTTTTTAATTTGATTTGCTACGATTCTGTTGAGGATTTTTGCATTTATGGTTATCAGGGATATTGGTCTGTGTTTTCCTTTTTTTGTAGTGTCTTTGTCTGGTCTTGGTATCAGGGTAATGCTGGCCTTGTAGAATGAATTTGAGTGAGTGTTTAATAGGCATTTTAGTAGGAGAGACTAGGGGAAACTGGGAAAAGATAATATCTGTTAAGAATTTAAGCAAAAAACACAACAAAAAATGCAGGTGGATTTAAAAATTAATAAACACTCATGAGTCAGCAAAAACAAAATGAAAATCAGAAAATATTTAAAGTTGACTGTTAATATTTATTAAAATAATACATTAAAAAACTTATGGGAAAGAATTCATACAGATGAAGATGGCAGCATGAGAGGTGAGACAGAGAACTCCTCCCAAAACCACAAATAGTACGAAAATATAGTTAATTAATACAACTAACCCTAAAACAGCAACAGGAAAGAAGACTGCGCCAGATTGTATACAGACACCATGAACAGAGCACACCTTGCGAAACAGGGTAATGTATTGGAGCCTTGATCTGGTGGGACCCAGGCCTTTTCCACCACAGCTCACTGACAGGAGGAAGAGAAACAGAGCGGGGAGGTAGTGGAAGCCTGGGACTAATGAATACATAGCCCTGGAGATCTGCTTTGCGAGCAGAAACCTACGCTGGGTGGTGCTCTGGTGGTTGGGGAGTGGGACAGGTGGAGTGCTTGAGAAATTGACATTCTGGCCGTTTGTGGAAGACGGGATCCACATCCGGCTGCTCTGTGACAGAGGAAAGGCAAGTGGTCTGAGAGGCTTCCTAGCAGTGAGAGGGCTGCTGAAGGGGCGGGTTTTGCATGGAGCTTGCTGCATGGAAGAAGGGAGAGCTGGATAAGGTTGTCTGGGCACACTCTGCCCAGCTGGTTGGGAACTTTGAGGAGTCCAGGGGCTCCATCCCCCTGGCTGCTGCTCAGCTCCGAGCCCCCCACTGTGACACACAGCCTGCATAGCCTTCCTCCTGGCCTGACAGCACCAGCTCGCAAACAGGCAATCACTGCACTGCCATCAGGCCAGCCGGAGGGAGGCCCCACATACAACAGCTAGAGACGCCAAGCACAGAGGCTTACAACTGTGTGCTTGGCCACTCGCTGTGATATTGAAGACAGGCACTGCAGATGGAAATCAGGAAACAGATTTGTCCTCCCCCTGGGCACCATCTCTCTTCCCCAACGACCCCCAACCTCACTCTAGGGGCTGAACAGCTCCAGAGACTGGAGCTTCTGGGCACTACAGGGCACCACATAGAAATATGAAATGTCAAAAGAACATGATTCAGACCAAAGTCTCACAAACCATAGGAAAAGGACCAAATGAAACTGAACTCACCAATCTTCCTAAAAGAGATTTCAAAATAAAAATCATAAACATGCTTATGGAGATACAGAAAAATATTCAAGAACTCAGGAACAAATTTAAGATGGAGATTCAATCATTAAGAAATTCCATATCTGAAATGAAACATACAATGGACGGATTTAAAAGCAGATTTGATGTAGTAGAAGAGACAGTAAATGGAACAGAAATTAGAGAAGAGGAATACAAAGAAGCTGAGGCACACAGAGAAAAAAGAATCTCTAAGAATGAAAGAATATTGAGAAAACTGTGTGACCAATCCAAATAGAACAATATTTGCATTATAGGGGTACCAGAAGAAGAGAGAGAAAAAGGGATAGAAAGTGTCATAGAGGAGGAAACTGCTGAAACCTTCCCCAATCTGTGGAGATAGTCTCACAAGCCATGGAGATGCACAGATCTCCCAACACAAGGGACCCAAGGAAGACAACATCAAGACATATAATAATGAAAATGGCAAAGATCAAGGATAAAGACAGACTTTTAAAAGAAGCTAGAGAGAGAAAAAAGATCACATACAAAGGAAAATCCATCAGGCTAGCATCAGATTTCTCAGCAGAAACCTTACAGGCCAGAAGGGAGTGGCATGATATATTTAATGCAATGAAGCAGAAGGCCCTTGAACCAAGAATACTCTACTCAGCAATGTTATCATTTAAATTTGAAGGAGGGATTAAACAATTGTCAGATAAGCAAAAGCTGAGAGAAATAACCTCCCACAAACCACCTTTACAGTGCATTTTGGAGGGATTCCTATAGATGGAAGTATTCCTAAGGCTAAATAGATGTCACCCAAGGGATAGACGAAGAGTACAGAATATGATTCATAACATACAAAGAATGGAGGAGGAAGAAAAAGGAGGAAAAAAAAAGAACCTTTAGTTGTGTTTGTAATAGCATAGAAAGTGAGTTAAGATAGACTGTTAGATAGTAAGGGAATTACCCTTGAACCTTTGGTAACCACGAAGCTAAAGCCCGCAATGCCAATAAGTACATACCTATCAATAATCACCCTAAATGTAAATGGTCTGAATTCACCAGTAAAAAGACATAGAGTCACTGAATGGATTAAAAAACAAGACCCATCTATATGCAGCCTACAAGAGACTCACTTCAAGCCCAAATACATACACAGACTGAAAGTGAAGGGATGAAAAAAGATATTTCAGGCAACTCTTAGGGAGAAAAAAGCAGGAGTTGCAGTACTTGTATCAGACAAAATACACTTCAAAACAAAGAAAATCACAAGAGACAAAGAAGGACATTACATAATGATAAAGGGGTCAGTCCAACAAGAGGATATAACTATTATAAATATCTATGCCCCCAACACAGGATCACCTAGATATGTGAAACAAATACTAACAGAATTAAAGGGGGAAATAGAATGCAGTGCATTCATTTTAGGAGACTTCAACACACCACTGACTCCAAAGGACAGATCAACCAGACAGAAAATAAGAGACAGAGATACTGAACAATGTATTAGAACAGATGGACCTAACGGACATCTACAGAGCACACCATCCAAAAGCAACAGGATACACATTCTTCTCAAGTGTACGTGGAACATTTCCAGAATAGATCATATACTAGGCCACGAAAAGAATCTCAGTAAATTCAAAAAGATTGAAATTGTACCATCCAGCTTCTCAGATCACAAAGGTATGAAACTAGAAATAAATTACTCAAGGAAAACGAAAAAGCCAACAAACACATGGAAGCTTAATAACATGCTCCTAAATAATCAATGGATCAGTGACCAAATAGAGACAGGGATCAAGCAATATATGGAGACAAATGACAACAATAATTCAACACCGCAAAATCTGTGGGACGAAGGCAAGGCGGTGCTAAGAGGGAAATATATTGCAATCCAGGCCTACCTCAGGAAAGAACAACAGTTCCAAATGAACAGTCTAAACTCACAATGAAACTAGAAAAGGAAGAACAAATGAGGCCCAAAGTCAGTAGAAGGAGGGACATAATAAAGATTAAAGCAGAAATAAATAAAATTGAGAAGAATAAAACAATAGAAAAAAATCAATAAAAGCAGGAGCTGGTTCTTCGACAAAATAAACAAAATAGATAAACCCATAAAGACTTACAAAGAAAAAAAGAGAGTCTACACACATAAACAAAATCAGAAATGAGAAAGGAAAATCCACTACGGACACCACAGAAACACAAAGAATCATAAGAGAATATTATGAAGAATAATATGGTAACAAACTGGATAACCTTGAAGAAATAGACAACTTTCTAGAAAAATACAAATTTCCAAGGCTGACCTTAGGAAGAAATGGAAAATCTGAATAGACCAATTACCAGCAAAGAAATTTAATTGGTAATAAAAAAACTACTTAAGAACAAAACACCTGGACCAAATGGTTTCACTGCTGAATTGTATCAAACATTTAGTAAAGACCTAATACCCAATGTCCTTAAAGTTTTGGAAATAGTAGAAGAGAAGGGAATACTCCCAAACTCAGTCTATGAGGCCAACATCACTCTAATACCAAAACCAGGCAAAGACCCCACACACAAAAAATTACAGACCAATATCCCTGATGAACATAGATGCAAAAATGCTCAACAAAACATTAGCAAATTCAAAAATACATCAAAAAGATCATCCATCATGATCAAGTGGGATTCATCCCAGGGATGCAAGGATGGTACAACATTTGAAAATCCATCAACATCATCTACTACATCAATAAAAAGAAGGACAAAAACCACATGATCATCTCTGCGGATGCTGAAAAAGCATTCGACAAAACCCAACATCCATTCATAATAAAAACTCTCAACAAGATGGGTATAGAGGGCAAGTACCTCAACATAATAAAGGCCATATATGACAAACCCACAGCCAACATTGTACTTAACAGCGCGAAGCTGAAAGCTTTTCCTTTAAGATCAGGAACAAGACAAGGATTCCCACTCTCCCCATTTTTATTCAACATAGTTCTGGAGGTCCTAGCCACAGCAATCAGACAACACAAAGAAATAAAAGGCATCCAGATTGGTAAGGAAGAAGTCAAACTGTCCCTGTTTGCAGATGACATGATATTGTACATAAAAAACTGTAAAGAATCCACTCCAAAACTACTAGATCTACTATCTGAATTCAGCAAAGTTGTGGGATACAAAATTAATACACAGAAATCTGTTGAATTCCTATACACTAACGATGAACTAACAGAAAGAGAAATCAGGAAAACAATGCCATTCACAATCGCATCAAAAAGAATAAAATACCTAGGAATAAACCTAACCAAGGATGTGAAAGACCTATACCCTGAAAACTACAAGAAACTCATGAGTGAAATTAAGGAAGATACCAATGGAAACACATCACGTGCTCATGGATGGAAAGAATTACTATTGTCAAAATGGCCATCCTGCCTAAAGCAATCTACAGATTCAATGCAATCCCTATCAAAATACCAACTGCATTCTTCAATGAAGTAGAGCAAATAGTTTAAAAATTTGTATGGAACCACAAAAGACCCCAAATAACCAAAGCAATCCTGAGAAGGAAGAATAAGGCAGGGAGAATTACGCTCCCTGACTTCAACCTCTACTACAAAGCCACATAAAGCAAGACAATTTGGTATTGGCACAAGAACAGACCCATGGTCCAATGGAACAGACTAGAGAGTCCAGATATAAACCCAAACATATATGGACAATATATGATAAAGGAGCCATGGATATACAATGGGAAAATGACAGCCTCTTCAGCAGCTAGTGTTGGCAAAACTGGGCAGCTACATGTAAGAGAATGAAACTGAATTATTGTCTAACCCCATATAGAAAAGTAAATTCAAAATGGATCAAAGACCTGAATTTAAGTCATGAAACCATAAAACTCTTGGAAAGAAACATAGGCAAAAATCTCTTGGACATAAACATGAGCAACTTCTTCATGAACATATCTCCCCAGGCAAGAGAAACAAAAGCAAAAATGAACAAGTGGGACTATATCAAACTAAGAAGCTCTGTACAGCAAAGGACACCATCAATAGAACAGCAAGACATCCTATAGTATGGGAGAATATATTCATAAATGATATATCCGATAAGGGGTTGACATCCAAATTTTATAAAAAGCTCACGCACCTCAACAAACAAAAAGCAAATAATCCAATTAAAAAACGGGCAGAGGAGCTGAAGAGAAACTTCTCCAAAGAAGAAATTCAGATAGCCAACAGGCACATGAAAAGATGCTCCAAATTGCTAATCATCAGAGAAATGCAAATTAAAACCACAATTAGATATCACCTCACACCAGTTAGGATGGCCACCATCCAAAAGACAAACAACAAATGTTGGCAAGGTTGTGGAGAAAGGGGAACCCTCCTACACTGCTGGTGGGAATGTAAAATAATTCAACTATTGTGGAAAGCAGTATGGAGGTTCCTCAAAAAACTCAAAATAGAAATACCATTTGACCCAGGAATTCCACTCCTAGGAATTTACCCTAAGAACGCAGCAGCCCAGTTTGAAAAAGACATATGCACCCCTATGTTTATTGCAGCACTATTTACAATAGCCAAGAAATGGAAGCAACCTAAGTGTCCATCAGTAGATGAATGGATAAAGAAGAGGTGGTACATATACACAATGGAATATTATTCAGCCATAAGAAGAAAACAAATCTTACCATGCTACAACATGGATGGAGCTAGAGGGTATTATGCTCAGTGAAATAAGCCAAGCGGAAAAAGACAAGTACCAAATGATTTCACTCATATATGGAGCATAAGAGCAAAGAAAAAAACTGGGGAAAAAAAAACAGCAGCAGACTCACAGAACCCAAGAACGGACTAATAGTTACCAAAGGGAACGGGTCTGGGGAGGATGGGTGGGAAGAGAGGGACAAGGGGGGAAAAAGGGGCATTACGATTAGCAGGCGTAATGTTGGGGGGCACGGGGAGGGCTGTACAACTCAGAGAAGACAAGTAGTGATTCTATAGCATCTCACTATGCTTATGGACAGTGACTGTAATGGGGTTGGTGGGGGGGACCTGATGAAGGGGTAGTTTAATAATCGTAATATTGCACATGTAATTGTAGATTAATGATACCAAAATA